>APFE031630573.1:13836-40052 GCA_000404065.3 Pinus taeda | reverse complement strand
AACCCTTGTAGGTTGCGGAAGGCTAGGAGAAACAACAGTTCCATCTTTATAGTTGTGAGGGGTATGCTTCCTGGTTTCCTTAATTTTTCTTTCCACTATGTCACAAATCCCTTTTACTCTTTCCAATTGTTGTGGTGTTGCTCTAAAGAAGGTGTTGCTCTTTGTATCCTCATAATGTGCTATCATTTCCTTCGTGAAAATTGACCACGTAACAAGTTGTTTACGAGAACAAAGACCTTCATACCATAAAAATTGATCCAGTTATAAATATGAAGATGCAATACATACCTTTTGTAATAGTGGTACACCATGTAGATCAAAATATTGCTCCATCTGAAGTATCCAATTTATCGGATCCTTGCCATCAAACTTCCTCATCTTTCTTTTTCTTGATTTTAGGAGCTCGATCTTGAAATGACTGTAACTATGTACTTTGATATCTTTAAGTTTTGAAATTGCGATCTATAGTATCCGTCTGCGTCCTCTTTCCAATGCCACCAGTTTGATCCAAATTGGATTCTCCAAGAAAGAATTATTCACAATCTCCCAAGATGACCTGATTATAGACCTTTCCAGGAGAGCGAACTTGTATGAAGTGCCACGTGTCACTGTTTCGAATTTTGGAACTCAAAAATATATACAAGAAACCAAAGTCCATCCTCTTTCTATAACTTCTTACAAAATTTCAATCCGATGCTCAGAGAGAAAGTTATGATGATTTTCCCCAGGTCACCTGTTTGGAATGTAATTCAGGAGTCTGCAAAAAGACCAACCTCCTCAGATCATATCTCCGCAAATATGGTGTGAAACGCTCTGAAATTCGAATCCGAGGTTCAATGCGATTTCGTCTCAAAAGGGTTTTTTTTTTTTAGCTTCTGAAACATTGCAGGAACAAAGTTATAGCGAAAATTCCACGATGACCTGTTTGGAGCAGCGAAACCCTAGAATCCAAAGCTCTGATACCAAATGTTATGAAACTAACTCAAGAAAAAAGATAGAAAAGATAGATCAACGCCTTAGAATTCAGCCTCTTCGAGGGGGCAACCTCCTTTACATTACATAAATGAACAATTCTTGGATGATACAAATGAAAAGACCTCCTTTCTATATATAGGAGTCTAAGGAGTCATAACATAACCAGAGCCGACATAACAATAATAATGTAAGGGCACAATAATAATAATAGTGGGCTTCTATGGGGCACAATAGTAACAATATGGGCACTACATGGGTACATCAATATAATAAGTGGTTTGTGCTAATAACAATAAGGGGTAACACTAGTAGTAGTATAGGGGCCTAACATGAGCTCTTGTTTCCTTGTTATATTCCTTGAGAAATTAGCCCCTATTATTTAGGAAATTCCTCTAATTGAATTGTGTAATTCCTTAGGTTGATCATCTGACTGCATGCAACACTTGTACACTCAAGGCTAGTCTGCAACTAATGTTACACTACCTTGAAATCTCCTCCTCAACTAGGTAACTCAAATTCTCTGCATGCACTAGATTTTTTAGGCTTATTGATTAGTTAACTAGATGATCATTGAGTTTGACTGAGGTCCCATTGCTTAACTAACCTTCCACTAGTACCGCCAAAAGTTGGGGCTAGTTTAATTGATAACAACCTGAGATAATTGACCTTTATTTCTACAGATTAGTAATCACATATGCATAAATGAACTCTAAGTCCTCGAACTCAAATTTACTGAAGAAACTTGGTGATACACCCCATGTCACACAAGTTAACATCATCCAAGTTGTCTACCGATGTGGAAATTCTAATTTTTTCAATTTAATCAAGGCAAAATAAAATTGGGAATTTATTGCTACTCTAAGTCTATATTACAGTGATAGGATACTTCGTCATTACATATTGTTCTTATTTGTTGCAATGAAAGTATAAAAATGGTTGCTTTACATACTCTAGATATTGCAGTATTTATCAATAGAGGACATAGACATATAAACTCGAGTTTAATTTATTGTATGAACCATTTCTTTTTAATATAGTTTGAAAACCAATTGTGTTCTATTTTCCTATGTGTATGTAATATTTAGGTTTTAAGGTTTATTCAAGCTCATTTGACCTCCAAGAGGGCCCCGTGTGTAGGACATGCAATGCTCTTTTATATTTTTTTCATAACATAGTTTCTCTACTTTTCATATTTTGAATTATATGCTTCATTTCTTACAAAATTGGAAATACTTTGTTTTCTTAGCATTTAACCAGTGCTCTATTTTCACGATAGTTTTCCAATCAAACACTTGGAAATATACTTCAAAAAGAATTTAAATTTAGAATTAGTCTAGTGATCACTTAGATTTATTTTGTAGTGTGAATTTTAATTGCTTTGAGTGTGTCGATATGATGTAGGTTGATCATAAGGAACTTCCAATTGAATAGGGGTCAAATATTTAAAAAATTCAAACAATTATATTCAAAAACCTTTGAGAAAGTTTGTTGTTAAAAATAGTTGAATCTCTACTTGGGAAAGAGGATCTATAGTTTTTTCAAAACCATGATCATATTGACGTAGATTAGATTTAATTACTCTCATAGAATAGTATTTCCATTAAATGTCATTTTTCTTATGATAGAATTAGAATCTAAGTCCTTGAATATATTTTTCTTTACATTTGATAAGTTTACAAACTCATATTAATAAGGTATAAATGTTATGAAATTCTAGTATAATTGAATTTCCCTACAAGCTTTTTGGTGAGTGTTTTCATGAAGTAATGTGAATTTATTTCAATTGATTTATGAATTTATAATTACATTGACTAGGTAGCCAAAGCACATAACGTTGAACATTATAAAACCCAAAATACCAAAGCTTTCTTGAAGGAAACCATAATGGAAAAATGGAAGCAAAGTGCTAAAAATAATGAGAGGGAAATTATTAAACTTTTAGAGCAATAAATATCATTAGTATCAAATAAAAACATAAATAAACATCACATCACAAAAAATGTACATAAGAAATTTTTAGGTGGAAACTCTTCCAAGACAAAAACCATCGAACACTTAATAATATAATTCACGAGTACAATATTTATCAGCGACAACTCAAGGAAAGCTCCAACTTATTAGAAAAGAATTCTATTTACCAGGAAACTCTAACTCTTGAAAAGATGCTAAAAAATCCTGGTTTTACTAGCTCCATTTGGAAGGATGCTCCAACACCCTAGTTTTGTCAGCTCTAACTGAAAGTATGTTGCAACATCCCACAAGCTTCAACTTGCCATAGTAGCACCCTACCATCGTGAAGTATTTTTAGGCTCAAACTTGAGGGATACTTCACTCTTTTCCTTACACCAGCTAACTACCCTAAAAAATAAAAGATATAAATGTGTGGGCTCCCACACTAGGGAAAATGACCCACTTACAATGATTTTCAAATAACCCTTATTGCTATCTCTACTAATATATGCCCATATATGCAAAGGGCTTCTTAAATTGTCAAGTTGTTGTTAAAATTCAAACTTGTGTCTACTATAACTCAATGACTCTAATACATACCATTATTAAGTATATGTTTTAATTCATAATATGGTACAATATAATCGATTGAGAAATCATACCTCTGATACAACACTTGATTATATCACTAATTCCTTCAATATGTGTTCAATTGGTCTAAGACAAAATTTACCTCTTCTTCAGATGTCACTTTCTTGAGATGACTGAGACAGGTTTCAACAAGTCAGATATACTTGTCCTTAACCCTTACCTCAAAATTGAATTGAAGACACCTTGGTAATAACCCGAAATATGGCCTGAAGGAGTACAAAATTTTGCCTTGTTGTTACATCAACCAACCATTAAAATTCCTTGACTTACTTCCTTGACAAAAATCCTTAAATTATACTTGAAATTCCTTCACATTTGTCACAAAAATAAGGTTGAGAGAAGTCATTGACTTGATGAGAATAATCCCACAGTGAGTGCAAAATTGATCCACATATTACTCCAAATTAGCCTTAGAATCAATGTGAAAGTCATGTCAGAAGGGGCATGAGGAAGGCCAAGATTAAGCCTTTGAACCAATGCAAATAGTCATCAGATTGAGCCTCAAAAAATAAGTGTCATAGATTGGGCCTCAGGAAGGCTCATATCAGGTAACTTAAACAATGCTATATTGATATCAGATGTAGCCTAGAACATAGCCTTGAATGATCCCTAGATTAGTCTCAAAATTTCCTCCAAAATCTTCCTTAGTATGGTCTTGTTGAAGGCTCAAAAAATCGGGTCTACAACAAGGGGGATAACCACTCGGTCCAGATCTTAAAGTAGGTCCTTTTCCATTTGGAATAGTGGCTCTGACTGGGGATGATGAGACCAGTTTCCCAATCTATTTATGATGGGTGTACTGGCGGGGTGATGTTTTTATTTTTTGGGTTTATGGGGTGAATTCTTGTTCTAAATCTAGTCTATCTTTTAACTATCATATGTAATCTATTCTAATGAAAGAAAACATCTAACTTTAAACTATCCCGGAAGTAACATTTCACTTATGTGATCTAAAATAATTTCTAACAACAATTGATAATGAAAATAATTTAATCACTAGGAGAAAAGAATCCATTAAAAATGATTTTTTCGTATAAAAAGTTAGCCGAAACAATTATGAGAAACATATCGCATAAGAGTTATTCATATACTCAACATAAAAAGTAAGTTATCTCCATACAGAAGTGTAATAATGACAACTAAACATTCAGACTTTCATATATCAATAACTGGAAATAATTTATCACTTAGCACAAGTAAAAATTATTAGGAGATAAAAGAACCATTGGCAATAAGTTCTACTCATGAGCTGCAGCAATATTGATTTATCTTCAAATCACTCAACAACCACTAAGAGTACAAAAGTTCATTTCAGTAGCAGACATCAAACTCATATAAAAATAAATCTCGTTCCAGTCATTTTATCAAAACCTCCTCAATGGGGGGTAAACTGCACGTTCTGAAGAATTGTTTCACATAAAAATCTGGACCCCTCTCCAAATGAAATGAGAGGGGTTAAATACTACTCTATGAAATCTAAAAATACATATTACAAAAATAGACGAGGAGATTTAAATGACCTACCTCATTTAAGGAAAAAATGAACTAAAAATAAAACTAAACTCTATCTATGATAAATCCTGCATCTTCTCCTTTAGATTGCAAAAATCCAGCATTGGTTTCAAGAGAGTCGGTTGGTCGACTTCAGCTTTTAACTGTCCTAAAAATACGACATTGGCAAGAGTTGGCACTATCTTCTCAACAGAGGTTATGAGACATTTCAGGGTCATCCATTGGCTATGTGGCTTTACCAAGTACTGCTAGTATGTGTCCTAGTTTAACTTGTTTACCTGTTTAATCAACTCTGCCTTTTCCTCTGCCATTTATTTCCACTTCGTTTGAAGCTATTGTGCCTTTGGAAAGAAGCCCGAGGTAGTCTCTGATATCAAATTGGCCTTGTGCATATTTTCATTTATGCACTCAATGACACTGTTTGCTGTTGTTTCTACCTCTTCCATCGCCTGTTCTACTTCTTTAAGCTAGGAATCCCATTTCGCAAATAACATTTCTTTGTTTGATTTGTTGATTCTAGGAAATTCTGCTCTTTTCCCTTCTTCTGATCTTTTCCAATTTAAGAAGTCTTAAATCTTCTTAAAAATTGAATCATAATCAAGTCGTAAATCTACAACTTGATTTGTAATATTATCACTTATTTCACAATGGGAATTCCATTGCGATATCTCTAACAAAGTAATTCTTCATATTGCAATAGATGGGAATTAAGAGTGAGTGCTTCTGTGATAAACTCCCCAATCTTAGGATCATTCTTATACAGTTCTATCATAGCTTGTAACTGTTCTTCTTTATTGTCCAAACTGCTTTGATGATCCAATTGCATTTGCTGGAAGTCTTGCTGGAGTTTTGCCAACTGTATCTCTACTTCTTGACTGATGCTGACTTGATGTAGTTGTTGTTCTAAAGACAACATACTATCCTCTTTCTCTTTTAGTAGCATTTGAACTTCTATTGCTTTATCAATTGTTGCCGAAGTGTATGCTCCTGCGATTTGAGAGAGCCTAATTATATTTTCCGATGGGTCTGTAGTTGGGTCCTTCTAAAGAAAATCCAAAGGTTCATCCTCTAGAGCGAGCACGCCATATATTTTTCATTTCTTCCTTTGTCTCCTAATGACAACCTTATGTTGAGGGCTATAAAATACGTCTAGAGAAGGAATCTCCTCTATCTTTAGTACAATTTCAGATGACGGAGCAACAGGAATATGCTCCGTTTCTTGAGTATTGATAGTCCCTTCTACCACCATTTCTATGGTTGTCTCTCTTGGGTTTGTCAGTGGCTCTGCGATGTGTTCCTGAGATTTGATGAACTTATTAAAATTCTCCCATTCCCCTTCTAGATCCACTACAAGTGGATTTTTTGGCTTTGTAAGGGTAGTGGGGATTTTAGCTTGTTTCGAGGACAAAACCTGCTGGTCAGTCTTTTCTGTAGATTGTGCTGTCTTTAATTGACCCCTCACTTCTGTTGTGTTCACTCTTCAACTGATCACCGAAGTTTTCAACTGATTCTTTTTCGAAATTTGATTTAAACTTCTCCTCTTTTGAACTTCCATTTATGCTAACACTAGGAGTAGGCTCCCTTATTGGTTCAATGAGAAATTGGTCCAACGGGGCCTTTGTTAACCTCTACTTTCTATAATTGTCAAACTTTGGAGTTTTTCTTGGTTAAACTGAATTCGTACGATATGTGGAACCTCTCTGAAAGTGTTCTTTTGTAAAAATACATCGTCAAAGGGATCTTCTTCATTAGTAAACACTTTTATTTTAACCATTGTAGTAAAATTACTTACAACGCCAAAGGGATCATACTGTCTCCCCAAGAACTTTGGTCGTTGTAAACATAACATATTATCAACCTCTTTAAAAGCATGACCTAAGTCAAATAATGCACAAGCTCTGCACACTATAGGAAATTGAGGTCAAATGGCCTTCTTAGAATATTTCAGTGCTTTACTCATTCCCTCAACACCATAGGTCTGGTAAGCTATTTCCTTGGACATTAGTTTGTCGGGGACATTAAAAGGAAGTACATGGGGTGAAGTAATGCTTCCAAACACCCTGATGTATGTGAAAAACTCCTCCCCAAACCACCTTTCCATAGGGAGAATGTCAACTCCAGCTTCTGGGAAAATCTTGGGGCGTCTTTATTGTAGAGAATTTTATGAATAGGGAGCATAACTCCATGAAAAATCTTGTAGAAATGTGGGATGAAATTGGATTCCCATAATACCTTGTGATAAACTTGAATGGGAAGAGGATTTTGTACTATCCACTTCCATCCCATAATAGGAAAATCAGAGACAAAACAAATGGCATCCATGATGTAGGCGCTCAAAAAGAATGGAGGGTAAACCCTTGAAGTAAAACTTCTTTTAGTTCGATATCATAAAATTGCGAAGGCTAAATTATCTGATAAAATTTGGGCCCAATCCATTATGGTGGCATTAGTAGCCGCATCCAATAGAGGTAACAACTCTGATGAAAACTTGTTGATGTCTAGTCTCCTAAACAGTCTACATAACATTGTGGTGGAAAAACAGTAAGGAGAAGAAAGAGAGCCAATAGCGTACATACCATTTTTATCCTTCTTCAATCTTTCCTCGTTGTTTAACTAGTGCTTTGTGCATTTTGCCAAGTCTTCCTTCTCCTTGGAAAACTTTTCTACAAACTGCTTGTTGTAGCTAGCCTGAGGTTCTGGCTAGTGATACATGCGTCTCAAATTATTTGGGGCAAACAACCCCATGACTTGCTGACTAGCTGTATTGAACTCTCTATCAGATATATCTGCGTGACCTATAATCCATTTCATCATATCAACGTAAGGGAGTATCTTCGGCCTCGCAGCAATACGGTGTAGAAACGAGCATGCAAGCTCAGTTAGGGACACTTCAGAAGAGCCACGTCCATCTATTGTAACTGTAACCTTCATAATTCTCGGGTTTTCCTGTTCTAACAATTGGTACATGGCTTCCTAGGTAGATATCCCTGCGTCCCTAGTATAGGTGGTGTCTGTGAATAATGGAGTCATTTCTTTTTTCTCAGATGCAGGTGCCTTTTCTTTCTTCCCCATTTCGTCATGTATTATGTTCTGTGTACTCTTCTTGAAAACTGGAAGCAGGGAGCAAGGATATGATGAAGATGCTAGTGAATACAATAAACATCAATAGAAAGATAAAAAATAAGGTGGCCAGAAAGCTTTGATTCTTAAATCATATCAAAGATATCACCTTGTGTCAAATGGTCCTTTACCCTGATCTGAATCATTTTTTAATAAATGAGCACTAATGGACTGTTAAGTTAAAATTTAATGTTCATAAATTTGCATCGAACAACGGAAAGCACTGTCATGGAACTCTGAGCTCTTAAATCTACGATAAAAGTGATTTTGCTTCATAGTATCGCAGATCGCAATATCACAAAACCTATTATCATTAAAAATCATTGTTTCATCAGGCGACTGCAATATGCTATTTGCGAGAGGTTATCGCATTTCGCGACATTTGGGTGTGTTACATTAAGTAGCACCACAAGAATTTGGAATTTGCGATGCGACGAGGTTGTAAGACTTTGTGATCTCGCATTCTTGCGGATCGGATTTTCGAGGAGTTAATTTTAAAAGAGATTCCCGTTGTAACCTTTTGCGATGCGATAATATCGTTTAAAAGCGGTTTTTGAAAGCTTCTCTTAATGTTCGAGACTTTTCTGTTATAAAGTTTTTCTTAGGTCTTGAGGTCATGTAGCGCCTTTTATAAGGAAACTCATATCTTGTGATGTTTTATGCGCTTGGAGAATGAAAAGGTAAATTTACATGTTTTAGCAAGTTCCACTTTGATATCTTGTTTTATTCTAAAAACAAAAGGCAACATTAAATGCTAAGATTTGATTTTTTAGAATGGTCCCCATTAATTAACGTTATTCCTAACACTAATAAAAGGGGCTTGTTGATGGTAACAACAATTGGCAATTCACTTGAAAGAACTAGTTATCTCTAACGGATTTTTTAATTTTCTAAAACTTCTAAAATAGAAATGGTTTTGAAAATCAAACTTTATTGTAGAAATATAACGTAAATAGTGTTATTTTCTAACAACAACATCTTGTTCCAACTATCCTTATTCTGATTATCTTCTTCCCAAAGTTAGTCATTGTACTTACATCAGTCATTAATTTGTTTGTAAATATAAAAACAAAGACATCTCCTTAGATCAATTTAGGTATACTCATTTGGCGTAGGTAGAGCCTCTGCTACCAGCAGGCGTCCATAGCCTTGACGGGGTTACCTGTTACCCAACAATGATCCAGTATCCTACTTAAGAAGTATGTCATTTTCAAAGATAAATCCTCATATACACTTATTGTTTTTTCTCTTCCTATTTTTCTTTTAATTCTTAAAGAACATTGTCTTGGTTTGGTGGCCAAAATTGACAGTGCCATTCACTTGATTTATAACTTAACTGAACAAGTTGGCTTGTGATGAGACCCCTTGCCTTTTGATTGAAACAATCTCAAGCCATTACCCTATTTTGTTATGAAGTTTGGCAATGTCAGTTACTTATAATCTTTATGATCATGATAAGCCGACTCTTGATGAGACCTCTTATTCTTTAAGTTTAAAGTGCATAGTTGGATTACTCTTTGAATCTCGTAATTTCCTAAAGTGGAGAGGAAGTCATTGGTTCCTTAAGAATTCTCCTGGATGATAATTGTAGAGTTTAAAAATATCTTTTATGTAGAGAATATTTGTCTTGTTATTGATACCTTTTATGACTGATATGAGGAAAAATTCTTCCTAAGATTGATTTTAACCAAAACCTGTATAATTGAAACAAAAGAACAAGTAAAAATTTTCAGAATGATAACACTCGAACCTATGTTTCGAAAATAAAGATTAATTTTCCTAACCACTTCCACTTATACAAAAAAAAATTGACATGAGACACTATTCTTTTCGTGGAAACCAAAAGTAAACATTTTCAACCTATTCTATTATCAAAAAGAAAACTAAACTAGAAACAATAATCTACAAAATATAAGAGATCATCTTCTCTAGGAAATATTTTTTAAGGATCTGTCTATTAATAGGTAAAGACTCTCTTTTCCCTGCTAAATCTTGTAACATGAAAGTCAATGGACTGATGATTTCGACAATTTGGAATGGCCCCGGCCACATTCGTTGGAATTTAGTATGCTTTCCTTTCTCTTTATGGGCTTTATCCCATTTCAATACTAAGTCTCCAAGCTGAAAATCTTTTCTAGATACCAAGTTTGAATCAAAAGAAACTTTTACTAATTGTTGATGATGTGCATGGGTAATTATGGCTTTTTCTCGTTCCTCTTCAAGCTTAAGGATTTGCAATTGTCTTAATTGCAAGGATGAGGAAGGAGTTTCTTCAATGAATTGAACTAAGGCTAAAGAGGGAATAACTAGATTAGTTGGGAGGACCACTTCTTTCCCATAAACTAAATTAAAAGGAGAAGTGCCAATAGAAGTTTTCTAAGTTATTTGATCTGCCCAAATAGCGTACATTAAAGACTTATGCCAGTTTCTATGATTTTGATCAATAGTCCGTTTAATGATTCCATTAAGGTTTTTGTTTGTTGATTCCGCCAACCCATTTCCTTGCGGATAATAATTGGTAGAACATTTAAGCTTAAAACCTCTTTTGAGTGCAAATTCAGTCATAGCATTACCTGAGAAATATGATGCATTATCAAACACTAAAGCGGAAGGTAAGCCAAACCTGGTAATTATGAATTGATCTATAAATTCAATGATACCTGCAGAGTTGGATGACTTGAGTGGAACTTCTTCTACCCATTTGGTAAAGTAATCGGTAGTTGTAAGGATGCATTTATGATGTTTAGAAGAGTGAGGAATGATCTCACCTATTATATCTAATCTCCATTGTTCAAATGGTTGATCGATGTTGACCTGCTACAATGGCAATGATGGTTTCTTTTGTCTTCTGGCAATAGTCTGGCAAATTTGACATCTTCTTACATAGTTATTTGCATCTTATATAATGTTGGCCAGTAGTAGCCTACGCACAAGATTTTTTGTGTTGTCGCATCTCCTGCATAATGTCCACCTGCTGATCCATCATGAAGTTCTTGCAATACTTTTTTGGCTTCAGATTTCTCAAGGCATCTAAGGATAACAGAATCATAATTCATTCTAAAGAGTACATCATTTACAATTTGATATTGTTTAGCTTTTAGCCTCAGGGATTTTCTCTTTGTATGATTCAAATGTGAAGGAGCATATCCATTTTTTAAGTAAAACATGATATCAACATATCTTGATTCAGTGTCGTTTAGGCTTACCTCATACACGTGTACCTCACTGTTTGGAGATTGTGTTTCTGATATGTGTGATGCTCCAGCCAACATCCTACAAAAACCTTGACCTTTTACAATATTTTCCGTTTTGATTTCAGCGTCATATTCTTGCAGGGCTGTGACCCAATTTGCCTTCTTTTTGCCCACGTCTTTCTATACCAAAAGATTTCTTACCGCTAGGAATGGTACTATTATTTTCATATGAGTCTTGAGAAGGAAGGGTCTAAAGTGTTTGACTGATTTGAATACAATAGAAGCCTACTTCTCAACATCAGAGTAATTTAATTCAGCTCCTTGCAAGTTTGAACTGAAGAAGACAATTGGGGCTCAACTTTATCTTGATTGGCCTGTGTGAGTATTGCAGCATACATTTTCTCAGAGGCAAATGTATACAAAATGAAGGGATCAAAAAAGTTTGGAGTTGCTAGGGATGGGGCATTTATAATTGCTTGTTTTATCAGGCTGAACACTTCATGTTCTGCCTGGCCCCATTTGAAGAGAGAGTTTTTCTTTATCATGGCTTGGAGAGGTGACACGATTCTTGAGAAGTCGGGGACATATCTTTTAACGAAATTAATCTGACCAAGGACAGGCTGCATCACTTTTTTTTTATGGGGTAAGGATATCTGAAAAATCTCCTTAATCCTATCTGGATCAATATGGATTCCAGATTTAGACACTATGAATCCAAGAAGCTTTCCTTCACTTAATGCAAAAAATAAGACTTTTTTGGATTAAGTGAGATCCCATATTTTTGACATCTTTGGAAGATTTGTTTTAAGTCTCTGAGGTGACTACTGCTTTTTTTGGAATACACTATTATGTCATCTAAGTAAATCACAACTGACTTATTCACTAATCCTTTAAATGCAATGTCCATGGCCCTTTGAAACATGGCACTGGCATTAATAAGCCCAGATGGCATTTTTTGATATGCATAAGTGCCCCATTTCGTTCTAAATGTAGTCTTCAATTGATCATCTAGGTGGACTAAGATTTGGTTATACCTTGAGAAGCCATTTGAAAAGGACATCAGTTCAGACCCTGCAACCAATCGTAATTTCTGTTCCATAGGGGGTAGTGGAAAATTATCCTTTTGGAAATCTTTATTGAGATTTTGAAAGTCAATACAAATCTGGATATCTCCGTTTTTCTTTCTGACTGGTACCAGGTTGGAAACCCATCTAGAATGCCTAACAGGAAAAATAATTTTGGCTTTCAGTTATTTGTTTAACTCAGGCTTAATCTAGTTTTCCAAATTTGGATGAATTTTCCTCAATTTTTGCTAGACTGGCTTTTCATCAACTATCATCATAATTGTATCTTGTATGATTGCAGTGTCATAAGTTTTGAGATCATCGTAATTCCAGGCAAAGACATTTTTGTATTGTTTCAATAGTCGAATGAAAGCTGATTTTCCTCGGGTGTTAGACCAAGACCTAAGTTGATATTCTATGGTTTTATGTCAGTCCCTAGATTCACTAATTCATATCTCAGAGTTGAACTTTGAAGTTTTGAATTGGTGGACCGTTTGAATCTGTCTTTTAAATCATATAGGTCCTCCAACTTGACTACGGATTTGGGTATAACGTTATTGTTGTTTCCTTATTTCAGCTACTTGTCATGTTGGTCTTCATCAATTATCTAATTATTATAAGAGCCTTATGAAGTCATAAAACTTACAATATCATAGTCATCATTGAAAACTCTCTAGTTGGTATATTATCAGGAATGGAGGGTCTAAAGATTAATTCAATTGAGAATCTGTCTAGACTATAGTCTTCTGATGGAATGAGATTGGAAGCTACATTAACAAGGAGATCAGCACTAGCATTTTGGAGTCTAGGAATAAATGAAATATTGAATGCTATAAAGTGTGAATTCAGGTCTTGTACTAACGATTGATAATGCTTCAAGTGTCCTGATAGACAATGTATAGTATCTCTTACCTTTTTTATCACAATCTCAGAATCTCCAAAGACTTGTAGATATTTGATATCAAGCTCGATTTCTTTGTATAACCCTTGAACTAATGCTTCATATTCAGCAGTATTGTTTGTGCAATCGAACTCGAGTCTACAAGTTAGCATGGTTTTCTCTCCTTTTGGACTAACTAATATACAACCTGATCCTCCTCCATCATTAGACTTAGAACCATCAAAAAATAATTTCCAAAACAAAGATTTATTTACAAGTTTATCTACCAAATTAATGCATCTAGAAGTATCCATTTGAGAGAAATTTTCTATCTGAGATAAAACTGAATTTTCTAAAAAAGGTGAAGTATGAGCATTGCAATTCCCTAAGAACGAATCAACAGAATAGTTTCAAATTATATTGTTGTTGTACGCTATAGATTTGTTTTCCCCTTCTAACTCCGTTACTATATACTTTTGGTGTCTTTCTCGCTCAACCTTTATCTGATTTGGTTTACCATTGTAACGGAGCCACATATGGGACCAGTTGGTCACAAAGTAACTGTTAGCGCTTGAAATTTCACCTCAGGCTGAAAAAGGCAAACCTCAAGGCAACATCAAACCATTTAGCCTCGTAGCTAGCCCTACGGGGCAGGAGAAGGCTCTATCTGGTCAATCTCAGTAAAATCTTCAATGGATGAGATGACCAATAGGGTAACACTGACTTTAGGCTAGTAAACTGATCAAAAGGGTTGATTTGGGGTTTTTATGGTTTTTGGTGGCAAATTGAGGGGATGGCAATTTTGGGTGTGGGGATCGGACACAGTTTTTGCAGGGGGTTCTTTGGGGCGAGGTAGGAGGCAGTATTGATGCCTTTGATTGAGGTGGATGATTAGGAATGACAGGTGAGGAGTTAAGGAGAGCAAACAATAACTTTGAATTCTCCTTAAACAGTAGAAAACATTGAAATTAAACAAACTTAAAAGCAGAGCATGACAGCATGAATTCTTACTTTAACACTTCATTTGTTTAATGTGCAGAATTAAAGAAAGGAAATGAATCACATAACAAAGCTTACAAGAACATTGAGAAACACACCATCAACACATGAGTCCACAAGAATCCCAAAGAGGACTGTAAAACCCTGGTCTTCCTTAGCCAAAAATTGCAGAATTACAGTGAAATAATACAATGATAACTTCTCCCTCAAGAGTCCAACCTTCCAACCCCTGAAAATGACTAAGAAAATACATAATATAGGCAAGCTAACACCTTTCCTTTCCTCTAGGGGTCGAGCTCATCCTTCTAGGAGTTGTTTCAACCAATTCTAAACTGAGCACTAAAATCTAGGCAGTCAAAACAACTTGCCTCTATAAGCTAGGAAACCAATTCATTCATTAAATGTTTGCTATTTCATGAATGAATCTTCTAGAATAGGTAAATAAGTGTCATTTCAACATGAAAATACATTAATTACATCAAAGAGGGTGAAAAATCCCATCTCAAGTCAAAACTGGTCAAAGCTGGGCGAATTCCTGAGCTGTAGATGAATTCCTGTGAAAACTGCCCAACGGGTCGCGCCCTCTTCCTGAACGGGTTGCACTATGTTGGAGCTGATTTTGAGGTACTTCCAGGTGTCCAAATGAGGCAAAAGTGTTCTTGTTGGAAAGCTCTGGATGTCTAATTTCCAACTCAAGTGGAATTTATGAATTTGGTGGCCATTTGCCCCTCCAAAATTGCAATCTCCCAAGACTGCTTTCTGTGTGTCAAAAATGTGGCAGAAAGTCATTTTTTGCTTGTTTTTTGACTTTATGGAGGCCCAAAACTTGGTGAAATTTCTTAGTAATGGCTGAGCAAGTGTAACTTTCCATGAAAAATCTGGAAATGCTGAGTGTTTGCAAAATGGAGTTGCCGGGATGAAGGGTCTCACGGGGGGTGAGACCCGTTAATGGAGAAAACTTGTAAATTGCCTGAAAAAACCAAAATTTACCCAAAATGCTCAAAATTTCTTGGGATTTGTGCTGTGGCTAGGCTATTTAGTGCCTTGGTCCTTGAGTGAAGCCTCGACCAAGATATGGAGGGGATCGGGCCTCTTTCTCCTTTTTTGTGCCTTGGCCAACCGCCTTTGGAACATCTCCATTTTTGCCTTGCACACGTGCATTCTCACCCAATAATGGTTCTTCATGTTTCTCAGCAATTTCTTATCTTGGTTGGCCTTAGGCAACAACCTCTATAAATGAGCATTGAGCCGGATAAGCATAGCCTCTCAAGAGATAAAATCCTCCCATGGGATACCCTGCTGTTTTGACTATTTGAATGTTGTTTCAACTATTTGAGATGTTGTTTCAAAGGGACAAATAGCACAAGGGAAATGTTAGGGAAGGGAGACTTTGAAGGGAAATTCGGAAAAACATATGAAATAGGGAGTTAAGGGAAGGAATCATGATATATACCCCATCACATATATATGATTTTCAAAGGCTTTATGAGAGGCAGGGTTTAGGTTTAGTTTCTTGATTTTTAGGGATAGGGGTAGGGTTTAGGGCTTTTGATGTTTTTTGGTAGGGAGAATGAATAAAATGATGAGGGAGGTGGAAATAGGATGTAGGGAAAAAGTGGGGGTATAAAGGATAACTTTGAAAACAACAAGACAAACCCTAGTTCAACCAACACTTTGACATTTTTGAGTAAATATGCATTGGATTCATTAGTTCAAAATTATTGGCTTTAAACCACATTCACATGCTTTTCACACTTTGGAAAAAAATGTATTTTCATGAGGAGAGGCCTACTTGCAACCTTGAAGCAATCTGGGGTTGTTTGGTAGCTTACTGGCGAAATTTGGTGGAGGAATTCCCAACGGGTCGCGTGCCTCTGACGGGTCGCGCCTGTGTAATTTTTACATTACTGGAGGTGCCCTGATGGGTCGCGCACCTCTAACGGGTCGCGCCCTTTTGTAGGAGGCTTTTGGAGGCCTTTCCGGTATCCGAATTGGGTGAAAGATAGTTCATTGGAAAGGTCTTTGAGTATAATTTCCAACCCAACTAGAATTTTTCAATTTGGAGTTCATTTTCCCTATCAAAAATCAAATCTCCCAAGACTGGTAAAAAGGTGCCAAATGAGGCTGCCTCAAGGAAGAGTGTTGTTGCAGTCAACTTTTGAATGCATTAATCAACCACAAATTGAGCTCATGATAGCTCATGGGAAAGATATTTGTGTCTAGTTATCATTTTACCCATCAAGAAAATCATTTTTCCAACCACACTAGGAGCAAACCTCATTTTCCCAAGGTCACTTCAGAGGTGCCTTTGATTCTCTTGAGGCAACGATATTCTTTGACATTTCTCTCAAACCATGACACCTGTGAAAAAATTGAAGGAGGCTTTTCTTATTTGGCATGTTTTGGACAAAAACCTCTCTCAGTTTTCCCAAATTCATCTTTTATTTCTCTGGAACATCATTTGAGTGCGACTTGTCCCAATGTGTGAAACAAGGAATTTTGTCGAAATGGAGTGAAATGAAGGGGATAGGGGGCTTATAAATTCTTGGAGAAATTTTTGGGAGTGGGGAGGGATGTTGGGGAGTAGTGGAAAGTAGAATCTCAGAGATTGAGTGAGGGGAAAGGGTCCAAAAGGGCAAAACACAGGCCCAACCTAGAAAATTGCCAAGTTGTAGCTAGAAACTAGGGTTTGTGGAAAAATGAGAAATTTGGCGGATCTAAGGGATGGGAAGTGTTTGATAAGGTACTTTAAGGATAGGGGAAGGTGTATGAACATCTGGATACAAGTTTTGCTGATAATTTAACCGTCCAAGAGAAATTGGCTTCAAAACCCTAGGAGAGGGAAATGAACTTGCCAAGGCACAACTGAAGCATGAACAAGATGTAAAATGACTCATTAGACACTGACATGATAATGAAAACCCTATGAATGATGATAGACTCAGCTGAATAGTGACATAGATTGGCATTTGGGCAACTTTAGAAGGAGTTAAAGCAAACCCTAGACCTAATGCCTAGTAACCAAATTTTGCTTGAAAACTTTTTGAAATGACAAAATTTGACCTTAACACTCTGAAACCACTTTGTAAGAGCATATTTGATCACTGGAGGAAGGCTGGAAAGACTGACACTAACAATAACTGTGAAGCTTCTCTGACCAATCCCTGCTAAGAATTAGTCCATAAAATTTAGGAATATCTGCAACAAGTATATCCATGACTTGACATACCTTTGGATTTGATGAAAGCCTTATGTTCACTTGATTAAGCTCACCGATAACCTCAACCTGAGACTGATCCAAATATATTATGAGTACTGTAGATTTGAGGTTGGACATTTAACTTTGTGCAAACAATCTTAAGAAAAATATTAGATGAAGCACCAGAATCTACCAGACAATTATGCAAATTTTTATTGAAAACTTGAAAGGTAAGGAGAAATGGCAGAGTATGGGATTTTGACCTTCCTCCAATCAAAGCAATGTAATTTGGATCAACTTTATTTGACATACCAGTCGGAGGTCTTCCCATTTCATGAGTAGCTTGCGAAATTACAATGGCAGGGAGAGGCACAATAAGCACTGCATGCAGCTCTTTCAAGAGCAATTTCTGTTGATGCTTTAATTTACTTAACTCATGAAAAGTAATATTAGCCCTAGTCTTCTTCATGTCTTCAGCAATGTTATACTCCATTTCATCAGAGATGATAAGTGTTTTAGATGGAGTTGTTGAATCAAATTGGGTTGGGTTTGTCTGAGTAGCCTTTGGTGAGGATTTCTTACCTACGATTTTATCCTTATGAGCCAGGCTTGGGTTTTTTTGTTTAGAACTGGATTGTGGAGCATCAAGTTGATTTCTACTTCTTGTAGCAATAGGCAATACATATTGATCTTCTTCATCTGGAAGAATGAAGTCCCACATTCCTTGTAGTTCCACGACTTCATCATCATTATTTTGTTCTTCATTTGAAATCTCCTCTTCTTCCCCTTCTGATTCTGCGTTTGTTATAGTGTTTGGAGGTTTTATATCGGTTGAAGGATTCCTCCTGAAGGGTTTAAAAGGTTTCTTAGAAGAGGTTTATGCTACTTGTTTCTTAATATCAACCATTTCGTTGGACATGGTTTTTAAAACTTTCTGTAACCCTTCCAAGTCGAATGGGTCCTTTGATTTTTTTTTCTTAGGATCATCTCTAAAAGCGACTTTTTTAGAATTTCTTTAATCTACAATGTTTTTCTTTTCTACGAATAGGATATGTTTCTCTATAGCTATAGCCTCTTTCATATTTTTAGCTAACGTTGGCTTAGCAGCCCTATCTACAAAGATGGCTAAATTTGAAGGCAAAGCGGAAATATACCATTCATTTTGAAATTTTTTGCTAGGCTTCGATGCTACTAGTATTTTGTTTAATAATTTGTTGAAGCGAGAATTGAAATCCTCAATTGGTTCTCTTGGTTTGGCTTTCAAATTGGAGAGGTCATTTATTAACATTATTGTAGATCGGTCATCTCCAAATTTAGTTAAAAACTGATCTTGAAATGTGTCCCAATTATTAATGGAGCCTGATGGTAATGAAAAATACCATGATCCTACTGCTCCTTTTAATTATAATGGAATAATCATACAACTATGTCCTCTTCTGTTACTCCATTTACGTTGACGGACAACATGAAATTATTTATGTGCTCTTCAGCTGATAGGCCATTATCAGGGTTGAACTTGGGGATCCATTTTTCAGGATGAACTAGTAATTGCAATAAGGGAATGGACATTCTGATAGCTCCTGGGTTGGCTCATGGCCTTGTTGGAGGATTTCCTACCATCATTGGGGCATGAGTAGGAGGAGCTGTTGCAGTAATTGGAGGTGGTTGGGTAGAGGAGGATGTCGCTCCTGTACTGGTGTGAACCATGATTTGAAGTTGTGGGATGGATGAATGAACTTGTGATGATATGGATGGGATGGTAGATGAAGATGATGATAAAACCTCACTCTAAGATTCTACTAGTGTTTTTCTAGCTTTCTTACAACTCAGTAAAGGAAACTCAACTGGTGGGATTCCTAACTTTTCTCTTTGTGCTCTAATCAGTCATTGAGTTGGGGTTAGATGAGAAGTGACACTACCTTGGGAAAACTTAGATTCCTCTTTAGATAAAGAAATTCCCTGTAACTTATGAATTAAAGTTTGTAACTCTGGGGGATCTAAAGAGGAATTATCTCACTTGTTTGGGATTTCAGTAAGGTGCTTTGTATTTTTCTTTTCAACTTCTGGTTTAGTGATGGAAGATTCGGAATGTGAACGAGAAGTTGAGGGTGATGGTGAGGGATTTTTACTATTAGAATGGTGTGAAGATGTAGATTTACTTGAAGGCTCAAAAGATATGTTGAAGGCTTAAAAAATTGGGTCTACAACAAGGGGGATAACCACCCGGTCTGGACCTTAAAGTAACTCCTTTTCCGTTTGGAATAGTGGCTCCGCCTAGGGATGATGGGTCCAGTTTCCCAATCTGTCTATGATGGTTGTACTAATGGGGTGATGTTTTTCTTTCTTGGGTTTATGGGGTGAATGCTTGTTCTAAATATAGTCTATCTTTTAACTATCATATGCAATCTATTCTAATGAAAAAAAACATCTAACTTTAAACTATCCTAGGAGTAACATTTCACTTATGCGATCTAAAATAATTTCTAACAACAATTGATAATGAAAATAATTCAATCACTACAAGAAAAGAATCCATTAAAAATGATTGTTTCGTATAAAAAGTTAGCCAAAACAATTATGAGAAACATATCACATCAGAGTTATTCATATACTCAACATAAAAATTAAGTTATCACCATACAGAAGTGCAATAATGACAACTAAACATTCAGACATTCATATAACAATAATTGAAAACAATATATCACTTGGCACATAAGTAAAGAGTATTAGGAGATAAAAATACCATTGATAATAAGTTCTACTCATGAGCTTCAGCAATATAGATTTATCTTCAAATCATTCAACATACACTAAGAGTACAAAAGTTCATTTCAGTAGCAAACATCAAAGTCATATAAAAATAAATCTCGTTCCATTCATTTTATCAAAACCTCCTCATTGGAGAGCAAACTGCACATTTTGAAGAATTGTTTTTGATAAAACTCTAGACCCCTCTCCAAATGCAATGAGAGGGGTTAAATACTACTCCATGAAATCTAAAAATAAATATTACAAAAATAGATAAGGAGCTTTAAATGACCTGCCTCATTTAAAGCATAAATGAACTAAAAATAAAACTAAATTGTATCTATGATAAATCCTGCATCTTCTCCTTTAGATTGCAAATATCTAGCATCAGTTTCAAGAGCGTCTGTTGGCTGACTTCAGCTTTTAACTGTCCTGCAAATACGACATTGGCAAGAGATGGCACTATCTTCTCGGCAGAGGTTATGAGGCATTTCAAGGTCATCCATTGGCTATGTGGCTTTACTAGATACTGTCAGTATGTGTCCCAATTTAGCCTGTTTACCTGTTTAATCAAATCTACCTTTTCCTCTATTGTTTGTTTCCACTTTGTTTGAAGCTGTTGTGCCTTTGGAAGGAAGCCCGAGGTAGTCTCTGATACCAAATTTGCCTTGTGCAGATTTTTATTTATGCACTAAATGACACTGTTCGTTGCTATCGTTGCCTCTTCCATCACCTGTTCTCCTTCTTTAAGCTGGGAATACCATTTCACAAATAACATTTCTTCGTGTGATTCATCGATTCTGGGAAATTCCACTATTTTCCCTTATTCTAATCTTTTCCAGTTCAAGAAATCTGAAATCTTCTTAAAACTTGAATCATATTAGTCGTAAATCTACTACTTGATTTGTAATATTATCACTTATTTCACAATGGGAATCCTATTGCGAGATCTTTTGACAGAGTAATTCTTGTTGTTGCAAGAGCTGGGAATTAAGAGAAAGTGCTTCTGAAATAAACTCCCCAATATTAGGATAATTATTATGCAGTTCTATCATATCTTGTAACTGTTATTCTTTATTGGCCAAACTACTTTGATGATCCAATTGCATCTACTAGAAGTCCTGTTGGATTTTTCCCAACTGTACCTCTGCTTCTTGACTGATGCTGACTTGATGTAGTTGATGATCTAAAGAAAAAATCCTATCCTCTTTCTCTTTTAGTAGCATTTGAACTTCTATTGCTTTATCAATTATTGCCAAAGCGTACGCTCCTGCGATCTAAGAGAGCCTGGTTGGATTTTTTGATGGGTTTATAGTTGGGTCCTTCCAAAAAACATCCAGAGGTTCATCCTCTGGAGTGAGCAAGACATCTATTTTTCATTTCTTCCTTTGTCTCCTGATGACAACCTTATGTTGAGGGCTATAAAATACGTCTAGAGGAGGAATCTCCTCTATCTTTAGTACAATTTCAGATGATGGAGTAATAGGAATATGCTCTATTTCCTTAGTATTGATAGTCCCTTCTACCACCATTTCTATGGTTGTCTCTCTTGGGTTTGTCAGTAGCTCTGCACTGTGTTCCTCAATGTTGATTAACTTATTAAAATTCTCCCATTCCGCTTCTAGATCCACTACAAGTAGCTTTGTTGACTTTGTAAGGGGAGTGGGAATTTTAGCTTGTTTCGGGGACAAAACATGCTGGTCAGGATTTTCTGTAGATTGACCTATGTATTTAATTGACCCCTCACTTCTACTATGTTCACTCTTGGACTGATCACTGGAATTTTTAGCTGATTCTTTTTCAGAATTTGATTTAGACTTCTCCTCTTTTGAATTTCACTTATGCTAACATTGGGAGTAGGCTCCCTTATTGGTTCACTGAGAAATTGGTCCAACAGGACCTTTGTTAACCTATGCTTTCTATAATTGTCAAACTTTTGGAGTTTTTCTTGGTCAAACTGAATTCATGCCATATGTAGAACCTCTCTGAAAGTATTCTTCTGTAGAAAGACATCGTGAAAGGGATCTTCTTCATTGGTAAACACTTTTATTTTAAGCATTGTAGTAAAATTACTTACAACACCAAAGGGATCATACTGTCTCCCTGGGAACTTTGGTAGTTGTAAACATAACATATTATCAACCTCTTTAAAACCATGACCTAAGTCAAATAATGCAAAATCTCCACACACTGTAGGAAATTGAGGCCAAATGTCCTTCTTAGAATCTTTCAGTACTTTACTCATTCCCTCAACACCATAATTTTGGTAGGCTATTTCCTTGGCCATTAGTTTGTCGGGGACATAAAAATGAACCGTGAAGCAATGCTTCCAAACACCTTGATGTATGTGAATAAATCCTCCCCAAACCACCTTCCCACAGGGAGAATTTCAACTTCAGCTTCTGGGAAAAATCTTGGGGCATATTTATTGTTGAGCATTTTATGAATAGGGAGCATAACTCCATGAAAAATCTTGTAGAAATGTGGGATGAAATTGGATTCCCACAATACTTTGTGATAAACCTAAATGGGAAGAGGATTTTGTACCATCCACTTCCATCCCATAATAGGAAAATCAGAGACAAAACAGATGACATCCATGATGTAGGCCCTCAAAAAGAAGGGAGGGTAAACCCTTGAAGTAAAACTTATTTCAGTTTGATATCCTAAAATTGTGGAGGCTAAATTATCTAATAAAATTTGGACCCAATCCATTATGGTGGCATTGGTAGCCGCATCCAATAGAGGTAACCACTCTAATGAAAACTTGTTGATGTTTGGTCTCCCAAAAAGTATACATTACGATCCAGTGGCAAAACATTAAGGAGAAGAAAGAGAGCCAGTAGTGTATATACCATTTTTATCCTTCTTCAATCTTTCCTCATTATTTGACCAGTGCTTTGTGCATTTTGCCAAGTATTTGTTCTCCTTGGTAAACTTTTCTACAAATTGCTTGTTGTAGCTAGCCTGGGTTTCTTCTAAGTGATACATGCGTCTCAAATTATTTGGGGCAAATGACCCCATGACTTGCTGACTGGCCGTCTTGAAATCTCTATCAAATATATCTGCATGATCTATAATCCATTTCACCATATCAGTGTATGGGAGTATCTTTGGCCACAACAATACAATGTAGAAACAAGCATGCAAGCTCAGTTAGGGATGCTTCAGAAGAGCCCCGCCCATCTGTTGTAACACTAACCTTCATAATTCTCAGGTTTTCCTCTTCTAACCATTGGTACATGGCTTCCCAGGTATATATCCCTGTGTCCCTAATACAGGTGGTGTTTGTGAATAATGGAGTCATTTCTATTTTCTCAGATGTGGGTACCTTGCCTTTCTTCCCCATTTCGTCGTGTATTACGTTCTACATACTCTTCCTAGATTGCAAGAAAAGAGCAAGGATATGATCAAGATGCTAGTGAATACAGGAAACATCAATAGAAAGATAAAAAATAATGTGACGGGAAAGCTTTAATTCTTAAATCATATCAGTGATATCACCTTGCGTCAAATGGTCCTTTACCTTGATCTGAATCGTTTTTAATAAATGAGCACTAATGGACCATTAAGTTAAAATTTAATGTTCATAACTTTGCATTGAATGACGGAAAGTACTGTCATAGAACTCTGAGCCCTTAGCTATGCGTTAAAATTAATTTTGCGATTTTCTTCGCAATATCACAGATCACAATATCACAAAACATATTATCGTTAAAAACAATTGTTTCAGTGGGTAGCTACATATGTGATTTGCGAGAGGTTATCGCATTTCACGATATTTGGGTGTGTTACGTTAAGTAACGCCATGGAATTTGGAATTTGTAATGTCATGAGGTTGTAAGACTTTGTGATCTTGCATTCTCGTGGATCGCATTTTCGAGGAGTTACTTTTATAAGAGATGCCCACTGTGACCTTTTGCGATGCGATAATATCGTTTAAAAGCGGGTTTTTAAAGCTTCTCTTAATGTTCGAGACTTTTCCGTTATAAATTTTTTCTTAGGTCTTGAGGTCATGTAGCGCCTTTTATAAGGAAACTCATAGCTAGTGATGTTTTATATGCTTGGAGAATGAAAATGTAAATTTACATGTTTTAGCAAGTTCCACTTTGATATATTGTTTTATTCTAAAAACAAAAGGAAACAATAATGCTAAGATTTGAATTTTTGGAAGGGTCCCCATTTATTAATGTTATTGTTAACACTAATAAAAGGGGGGTCGTTGATGGTCACAATAGGTCTATGATACAATGAAAACTCTCCATAGAAATATAACATAGAAATTCCCTTCGTTAGTGAGAAAAGTATTATCCAACGAAGAACAAAAATCCCACAAAACATTGGCCCAAACCTCTGATTAATGTGATTATTTTGGCATGTTAAATTCATAACAATAGATAGATATGTGCATGGAAGAAATGATGATATTTTGGATATATATGAGCCTTCTTTAATATAGAAAGAGGGGGAATTCAGTAAGGGGGGAAGCCGACATGCCCATAACCCTAATCCGACCAACCATAAATAAAAAAAAATAAAAAAATCTAAAATTTAATTTTGTAAAAGGGATGACCTAATTCATCCTTTTAGGCTAAATTAATGATACATTTCCTTACATAAAGGAGGACCAACTAAGGTAGCTCAAGGACCATAAAAATTATATGATATTTTCTTAAGAATGTATGCCAATTATGACCAATTAAACAACTCCATTTCAACATTCAAATTAGGCACCATGACCACACTTTTGGGGAATCATATTTGAATAAACATGTATCCTCAACTATGAGGATTTATGGGGCGTGCCACCTACCATTTGAAACAAAATGATGAGGAGAATAAAATGAAGATGGTTTGAGAGAAAAGGCACTAATTTTCCCAATCATTTTCCTCATCAAAAGCAAAGATTCTTCTAGTTGTTGCTTGGGTTGACATAAATGATAACCAAATTCCAAAAATCTCCCCCTCTAGTATTGATGGAAACACACATGCTCCCCTTGCAACTGCAGCTCCCACTAACTTCATGCTTATGATATTACTATCCTAATTTCTCTCCCACTTTGACCTCAATGGCATGTATCATTCTTGTAGTTTCGGTTTCAATTATCATTCGTTTATGCTTGATTACATGTGTGTGGTTGGTTATGCATTTCTTATGCATGTTAATGTTCGCATATGGTCAAGTGTACAATGATGTAGTGGTTGTTTTCATGCATGAGGTTGTGGTATGTGTTGTTGATAAGGCGTGCATTGAATACTAGACCCTAGCTAGAATGATGATTGCATGGTTACATGCTTATGTATTATGTTTCTATATGTTGTCATGATTATGTTATACATGTATCACACTGATTTGTTGATCTTGCAGACAATGTATCCTCCCCATGCTATACTAAGGTATGTTGGTTTATTGTGATTTGGTTTATATGACATGATATACCTTACAAGAAGAAATATCAAATGGCTAGCAATATGGTAGACTCTCTCGCTATGAATCAGAAGAGCAGTATGGCGTTAGGAACTCTTATGATTTGGAAGATACACTAGAAATAATAAAGGAATAAATAAGGAGTTGTAAGGCAGATAATGACATAATCATGCAAGCACATGAGAAGCTAGCAGAGGTAAATGTAGTGATAGTTTAGAGTTTGTTAGATTTTCAGTGATAGGGGCCACTTCAGATCAACCATGAGTAGGAGGAAAAAACTAATGGAGCATATAGTAGTAGGTCACATGGTGGTCATAGGTCACATAGTGTTGATACAATCGGAGATGTCAAGTTGTTGGAAACTTCAAAAAGGAGGAGGGATAAACATAGGTATTGTTAGTGTCAGTCTTTCCAGCCTTCCTCCAGTGATCAAATATGCTCTTACAAAGTGGTTTCAGAGTGTTAAGGTCAAATTTTGTCATTTCAAAGAGTT
>APFE031630573.1:0-11532 GCA_000404065.3 Pinus taeda | reverse complement strand
AGACCCCAGCTCAGCAGTACAGGAGCCTATACCATTATGGTTTGATTCAGCTTATAGTCTCATATCAGTTGACTCAGTAGGGCATTTCATGGGAGGAGTTCATCTCCCGTGAGTTTTTCACAGTGCCACATCAGCCACATTAGGAGGTCATTCATGAGGTGGGAGGACCATCTCATCAGCCTGATGCTCCCGTCACCCGACATGTTAGTTCCACTCCTTTGGTCACTTATCAGAGAGGCCCAAGGACCTTATTTGCAGCAGCCAGGTGAGTATTATCTCCACAGCAGGTGGAAGGGGTCTCGCCTTCATCGTTATCACAGCGAGTGTTATCTCCACGTCAGGTGGAAGGGGCCTCGCTTTCTTCACCAGCACAGGTACTAGAGAGGGGCAAGCAGCCCATGATCGAGGAGAGATTGTCAGGCGACCCAGTTATTGATCTTGACGCCGGTTCTCCTAGCATAGAGCTCAAGGATATCATCCAAGAGCAAAGCACCAAGATTCAGTCTCTGCAAACGAAATTATTGATGGCAAAGTGGATTATTAATTATCTAGAGCAGCGAAACAAACAACTAGAGGATGAGCACAAGTTATATGAGCTGCAAAAGATTCATGAAGACCGGGAATTGGCTCGCAAGAGACCCGGTGACTTGAGACCCATAGATTGAGAATCTATGCTTATTTGGGATAATGCTCATTTGAAAAGGCTCTTAGCTAAGGCCAATCAAAATAAGAAGCTGCTGAGAAACATGAAGACTCACTATTGGGCAAGGATGCAGGTATGCAAGGTTAAAATGAAAATGTTCCAAAGAAGGTGGTTCGAGGCTCTTAGGCGGAAGAAAAGGACCAATCCACTTCGTATCTTGGTGGAGGCATCCCTCAAAGATCATAGCACTCACTAGCATCAGCTACAGCATAAAACCCAAATTTTTTTTAGAATTTTGGGTAATTTTGGAATTTTTTGTGCAATTTACAGGTTTTGGCTTCTCAACGGGTCTCGCCCCCGGCGAGACCCTTTGTCATCGTAGCTCCGTTTGGAAAAAACTCAGAATTTTTGGATTTCTCATGAAAAGTTACACTTTCTCATCCATTAGTAAGAAATTTCATCGAGTTCTGGGCCTCCAAAAGGTCAAAATGCATGCAAAATTTGACTTTCTACCCCTTTTTTGAGTTGCGAAAACCAGTTTTGGGAGAATTAAGTTTTGACAAGGCAAATGACCTCCAAATTCAAAAATTTCTAGTTGGATTGGAAAGTAGACTCATAGACCTTTCCAACGAGCTATCCTGCACCCAATTCTGATAACGAGAAGGCTTCCAAACAGAGTTGCAAAAGTGTGAGACCCGTTGAGAAAAGGTGTGCGACCTTTTGAGGAAATTTTGCCAGATTTGACCAGTTCAGCCCAGAAAACGCAGTTTGGCTTCAGTTTGATTTTTTGGGTTAAAAAATGATTATCTTTGATGTAATTATGGCAACTCTAAGACACTTTTACTCTTGTTTAACACTTCTAGAAGATTCATTCATGTAAAAGGGTAAAAATTAAATGCATGAACTGATTTCCAAGTTTATAGAGGCAAGTTGTTTTGACTGCCTATTTTGTAGTGCTTAGTTTAGAAGTTGTTCAAACTTCCCCTAGGATAGTGAGCTCGACTCCTAGAGGTGGGGAAAGAAGTTAGATCATCTATATTATGTACTTTCATACTCATTTTCATGGTTGGACTCTAGAGGGAGAAGCTATCATTGTATTATTTCACTGTATCTCTGTAATTTTTGGCTAAGGAAGACCAGGGTTTTGCAGTCCTTTTTGGGATTCTTGTGGTTACATGTATTGATGGTGTGTTTCTCTATGTACCTGTAAGTGTGTTATGTGAATCATTTCCTTTCTTTTCCTTTTGCATATTAAACAAACGAAGTGTTAAAGTAAGAATTCATGACTGTCATGCTCTGCTTTTAAGTTTGTTTAGTTTCAATGTTTTCTACTGTTTAGGGAGGATTCAAAGTTATTGTTTTCCCTCCTTAGCTCCTCACCTGTATTTCTCATCCATTCACCTCAGCTAAAGGCATCAATACGGTCTCCTATCTCGCCCCAAAGAACCCCTTGCAGAAACTGTGTCAAATCCCCGCACCCAAAATTGCCACTTCCTCAATTTGCCACCAAAAGCCCAAAACTTTTAAAATCAATCCTTCTAATCAGTTTACTAGCCTAATATCAGTGTTACCTTGTTGGTCATCTCCCTTATTGAATATTTTACGAGATAGACCGGAGAGAGCCTTCTCCTGCCCCGTAGGGCTAGCTACGAGGCTAAATGGTTTGATGTAGCTTTGATATTTGCCTTTCTCAGCCTGAGGTGAAATGTCAAACACTAACAGGAAGAACGAATGACCTCAGTAGATTAGAAACAATTTGAAATCATTCAGAATTATGAGCAACAACAACGATAAATTATCCACCTTACGCAAGCTCAAGACTCATTGCAACTGCAGCTTACGCAAGCTATCAAAGAGAGAGACCAGCTTTGGTAGCAAAACGATAAAGTCGAGTAAGAGGTGGTAGTCATTTAGGCTAAAATTATTCAAATGTGGCCACTATTGTCAGAAACAAGCTCCATGTTTCCCAAGGATATTCTATCTTATGATCCAATCCACTATGTAGAGTTACTCAAGAGTGCTTAGATTATTCTCACGGCTAAGAAAAAATCTCTTCAACACATCATTCTGAGTTGCGAGAAAAAATATCAGATCCTACCACAGAGTACATCAATAAATTGGTCAGGTTGTGGAGTAACGCACCAAATTTCGCTCCAAGCTTCAACAAAAAATATACAACTCCTAAAATATTTTCAGACAGGTGTAGGATTGTCCCATGCCTTCTCACAAAATGAAATCAACCGATTGACAAGTTGGGAGAAGAGGTTAAGAATTTCATGGATAATGTTCTATCCATTGTTAATCTTGTAGAGCAGAAAAGGGTCTTTGAAGAAATCTCTTAAAAAGATGCTCAGATTGCAACATTGGAGGATGAATCACCCAAGACAAAACAGATTATTCAAGGTCTCATGCCTATTGTCTAAGAGAAATACCTACAACTATATTCACTTAATCTGGATGTTGATGCTTGATGTACTGCATTACTCATAGTTAGGTCAAAGAAACCAGATGTTGATACAACCTAACACTTTGTTAATCAGAGTTCCACATTTCTAGGGATCTAGAAAGATTCCTTGGATATTTGTAGTTGTTTATGCAGCAAAGTTTTGCAAAATGTTCCTGAGTTGGGTCCTTCATTTGAAGGAAAAACATCTAAGCAGGAAAAAGGAGTACCAAGTGAACAAGAAAAATATTGAGTCAAGGGTGAGTTAATAGGTTGTGGTTGGGGCCTATTGGGTCCTTCATTTTTTGTACATTTTTTGACGAAATATTGTTTAGGAGAAC
Organism: Pinus taeda; assembly: GCA_000404065.3. Lineage (NCBI taxonomy): Eukaryota > Viridiplantae > Streptophyta > Pinopsida > Pinales > Pinaceae > Pinus > Pinus taeda. The sequence goes on along the minus strand of APFE031630573.1, from coordinate 8,105 downwards.
GGGAAGTGTTGTTGAAATTTGGTTGTCATTGATGTCAACACAAGAAGCACCAGACAAGCCTCGATTACGTTGATAAAATAACAAGGAAAATAAATTTTCTTGGGCTCAATACCATCATCATTTGATTTTCCTCGTTGTGCTAATTCCAATGATATATGGAATTCCTCATGATTCATCTCGGTTAGGGAGATATGCTCGATCAAATATTGAAGCGCTCTTCTTGCGATCAAACTCCCTAAAGTTAGATTATGTGGCATCTTATCATTAGCTAGAAAATTGTTCAAATAATGAGGTCAAGAAGGAATATCATTGAAAAATTAAATTAAATATTTTGTGGTCAAAATTCAATTTGAAATAACTCCCTCTAAAAGTGTAATTCGGCTAAATAATTGTGGGGTTTTGGGCTCCAAAAATAAAAATAAAAATTTCAAAATTTCCCTCCAATTTGTACAAGTCAACTCTCTCAATGATACCCCTTTAAGATCTATAAAAGGCACTTGTCTCCTCCATAATGGCATGGATTCAACATTGATCTAAAAGGAAGTTGTCTCTTAATGATTTGCAACCAGGTGAGTCTTGAAGATCTGACTTGGGAGGTCGAATATCTGAATGGTTTTGGGCTTATGGTTACATCCTTGGGTAATGGTTTTCACTATAATATAGTGAACATGAAGTAGTGATATTTAAAGTCTTGTGAGATGAAGTAAATCCCTATGGAAGCCATGGTTTCTTCTCTGAGATTTTCGACCCCTTTTAGGGCACAAATATGTGAATGTATTGAGAGTGAGCCTTAACACTTTGATCAGAATTTGTGTGCAGATTTGTTAACATAACCAAGTCACCCTTAGCATTGGCCTACTTGATCCTTTAGTGCATACATATACAATGAATTTTTGAAGTCGATCCACGTTGTGAATGTTATGTTACTTCTTCAAAATAGTTGAGATTGGTTCAAGCATATTCGACATTCATTTGGGAAAAAGTTTACAATAATTCTGAAGCATTGTTCAAAGGTTTAAGGAGAAGATTCATGCACAGGTGCAATCTCTTTCCTAGAAATATCTCAACCATTTTCTGATAATATTTTGGTATTTCTTTCGACCTTCTATTCAAACTAGAAATTCTAACTCTTATATCAATTTTGGAGGTCATTTTTGTGCCAAAATTTTCAGCCTTACTCGACTTGTTTACAAAGATGCCTGTGCAATTATCTGAGCTTTGATATATGTGTTATAAGCCATTTTGTCACATCTAGTCCATACGTATCTTAACTGGATTAATCAACATCCTTTTACCCCTTATCATCATCATTACACAAATCCCTAAGCATGACTCTCCCTAATCCCTGAGTTTTTGTCTTTCACTACTTCATTTTAGTGGATTTAAGGCCCAACAAACCATGTTGCCTTGAGAGACTACGTTCACCAGTAGGTTGGTCCTCTCTGGAACTGCACTGATCACCAACAGGTTGCCCCTTGCTGGGGGTGCATTGATTCTAGAAATTTGGGAAAATAAAAATAATCCCAAAGATTCCTCTTCCAAAAGCTTCTAGGAGTTGTTATAACCATTTACCTTGGATGAAAGTATCAAATCCTATCCTATCCTACCTTGGATATTTCACCCCTTATATCTTGATCTCATCCTCCCATCAAGAGTGGATCTCAAACCTAGATTGGTAAATGGATAAGAATTCCTAACCTACCATCCTCTTATATATATTTACTACCATCCACAAGCTAGGGGTTGAATTTTCGAGATAAATTCTACCCTCATATCGTTGTTGTCAGAGTCATTATTACATGCATTAGGGTGACATAGAGGCAAACTTTGTGAGAGTCAACTTGGAGGAGCTCTTCTACAATATCAACTTTATATTTGGTTGTAATTCTCTCCATTTCTATTAATACAAGGAGTACATTGTTTTCCTATATGTGATGTTATGATTACATGTATTTCAATACCATGTTGATATATTGAATTAAGTGATTGGATTATGCTACACAGATTTCGTAGATCTTTGGCTTGTGTTGTCTTATTGTGCAGGTTCTAATTATAGAAATCAGAGCTAGGATTGAAGCATACAAACCAAGAAAGGAATGAAGATTACAGTGAATTCAAGGTAGGATTCATCCCATTGTCAATTTACTTTAAGGAAGACATTATATTCCTTACTTTATGTTGTTCTAGGTTAGTCCACCAAACCTAGGTAAGACACTTTTGTCCGCAGTCGTAGATTCCGTATAAAAAATTGGTGACCATACTAGGGATAAGTGTATTCCCTTAGTGGTTTCCTTATCCTTAGTGCTTGTTTTATCTCTTCTTCGGACCTTCACTATCTTACTATGTCAATAATAGACCTAGGAAGACCTTTCGTTGAGTTTCAATTACAATTTTTGTTTCGAAACCTTGCATCCCTTGATCAGTGCTCCCTTTGGTATAGAGATAGATCATTGCAACGCTCTTGGGCCTTCTCTGTGCTTGTGTTGTAGATCACTGATGCCCTTTTAGCGCATGTGTTTGTCCTTGTTCATGCATAGTTTTTCTTTTATCTGATTTTCTCTCTATTCATCTTTATTCCAGTTGTTCTTCCTTGAGTCCCTAAGTGTCTTGTGATCTCTCAGAAGCCTCCTTTTCGTTTGCTTTTGGTTTTGACTTCCTTTGATAAGGATTATTTTAGATTTTCCTTTGTTCTTATCATTAGGTCATTAGCGAACTAGTTTATTTGATCATTGAGCGCTTGAATGAATTAGTGTTCTAGTCATCGTTCTGAAAATTTTTCTTTTATAAGGGATTATACATGCATCTTAGTTTTCATCATATTTGAAAATTAAGTGAAATCGAAAAGAAAAATCTTATGCATCGGATGTAAAATTGGAGTTCTCTAGTGTGAAATTGCGTGTTTTTGCTTTCATTTTTGCAAAAAAGATTCCCCGTGTATGAATGTTAATTGCTTCTGAGTGTCATCACCTTTTTCTGATAAGATTTGGTTTTTTTCTTTCTTTCTTCTTGCCAATTCAGGTTTGTATGCATAGATTGATTATTGAATTTGAAAAGTAACTTTTACATTACCATTACATTCGATGTGGTTTCTTTTCTTCAATGATAATGTTGCATTCATATGTTTCTTTTCATTTGAAACATTAAAAGAAAAGACAATAAAAATCTCTTTACATCACATATAGGGTTTTGATTTTGACTGAAATAGTGAATTTGAGGAAATCAATTGTTGCGTCATTTTTTTATTGCATTGTTGATTGGTTCCTTCTGCCCCTACTTATTTAGGCTTTTCATTATTAAAAGGAAAATTGAAAGAGTTATTTTCGTCATATTAGTTGCATCATAGGTGTATTTAGGTGACAACGAGTTTTGAGCCTTGAAATCGAAATATAATTCAAGATAAACTCTAAAATTCACTCAATTAACCTAAGGACAATTTGAAACTTAACGACACACATATAGGTCTAGGCTAGAGACATGTTTCGACATCTTTAAACGTAGGAGTTGTCATTTTTTGTCAGTGTTACAATCCGAGGGTGATATCCCGTTCCATGTACGTAAGTGTATTAGACTATTCTCCCTGTACCTTTGGGTATATCGAATGGTGCTCCACACATGATAAGTATATGGGAATGATCTCATCGAACAGTTACACATTAGATGACACTACCATAGACTACACTTTTGTGTACCATTGAGTATATTTTGGAAGTCCACCATAGGTTTCTATCCATCCATAAGTAGCTGAGTTGGCTGCCTTGTACATTGTGATACACCGAACACAACATTCGAGGAGATTTCCTAACCACACGTAAATCCTTGGTTCTCCAAGGTTGTATATTGCAGTTCATAGTTGCTTGGCAATCCTTGTCTACCTAGTTACCCCTTTGTTTTATTTTGTGTCTTTAATTTCCAAAATCAATTAATTTACCGTGAAATAACATCCTCACCGTGGAATAACTCCCTAGTGGATCTTAGGTTGAGACTAATGGAGACATTTCCAAAGTCTACTAATCAAAGAAACCCCTCTAACAAGAATCCTAGTCCTTTTCCTCCTTTTTGGACTATATTTTCTCCTTATATGGCAATGTTGTCCCTTCCTAGATTTACCATTGGTTTACCAGTTTGGTTATTTTCAACCTCCTTGGTTCCAAATGTCCAAATTGCTTCTCAACCAAGTAGTCCTCCACCTGAACAATATCAACCTAAAGTTGACCCTTTGCCTTCTTCACATGTTGTTTCTTCATACCTTTCTTCGTCCTCGCATGGTGAAAGTATTGATTATAGTAACCAAGAAGCTAAGAAGAAGAAGAAGAGGATGAAGAAGAAGAAGTAAAATAAGTAGGGGGGAAACCAAGCAATCATTGCTACAAATGAAACTAGTATGGAAAAATCTTATAATCAACCCCGCAAAGTTAAATTCCCTTGCAAGTTATGTAAGTGTGAACACATTCTTAGATATTTTCCTAATAATCAATAGGTATTAGAAGTGTGGTTCAAAGCCTCACATCAGCCTTTTCCATTAGCTGATGGAGATCATGCTGGTGTCAAACCATCGACTAGTGATCATAACATTCACCGAAAGAAGGGCAAATTTAAGTTCCCATGTAGGTTATGTGAAGGGAATCATACTATTCACCTCTTTCCTTATAGGGATAAAGCCTCAAAAGTGTTGGAAAACCTTACAGCTTCTCAGCGTCACCTTTCGGCTGGTTATAAAAAAAATTCTCCCAATCCTCCACTAGTTGATAAAGTGATCGATCAAAATCCAAATCCAATCAATCCCAAAATCTCTAAATTTGAATCCCATGAGTTTGTTCCCAACCAACCATTGGTTGGGAAAATTTTAACCCGATTCCATCTTCAGCCAATCATACTTTTCCCGTAGAGGGTGAGGATCATACCACTCAGCTTCTTCTTGTTTCTTCTGATTCTACCCGACAAGGAAGCATTTCTCCCTTTCCCATGAAACCCCCTCCAAGAAAACAGGTCATTTCCTTTGATTGGTTTCAATTGATAGAACCACATATCCCTTCTTGCATGCCTTTTAAGATCATGGTAAAGGCTTATCATAAGAAAATCCATCACATAGTTATAGATGAGGGAGCTTACGTTAGTATTCTATCCTCCACTGCTTGGAAAGCTTTGGGTTCCCCACAACTTTTTCGTCTCTCTGAATCTGTTAGCTTTTAACAAAAGAACCAATCAACCCTTAGGGATCCTTCCTCAATTTCCCGTTACCTTGGGGGGTGGGGGGGGAATTGTATGTATTGATGTTATGGTTGTCATGGGCCCTTTGGACTTCAATTTGCTCCTAGGGTGAGACTATGTTTATGCTATGAATGTTTTTTGTATCCACACTCTTTCGAGTGATTTACTTCCTGCATTAAAGAAGGATTGTGACTATTGATCAAATTTGACTTCCAATTATCCTACTTTCCTTAGCATTTTGAATGTGCAAGTGGTATCTTCACCGCCACAGGTCAATTATGTGATAACTTATCCCATTCACGTACCTACTGACGAAGATGATCCTTTCACTATTTTCTCAACTTCTTTTGACCTAGATCCAATAGGTGATATGGTGAATCATTTATTGAGAGCATTATAGCCTAATCTTTCCATTGGATCCTTTGATCCCTTCCAGAGCATTATTCTCCCATCTAATGAGAACCTCTCAGAAACCATGGCCTTCTGTAGGTCATGATCAAGGTACTCGAAGCAGAGTTCCTTGTCTTATGTCAAGCTCCTTAACAAATGAAACAAGGTTCCTAGAGCAAAGTTAATTTTCTTGTGAAAAGCTCGTTAAAAAATGAAACAAGTTCTATGAGCATAGTTCTTTCATGTCTCAAGCTCAATAAAAAATGAAACAAAACCCCTTCCAATTCAAGTCTTTGATTAGATCTTGTAAATTACCAATTGAGTCTTTCACTTCATATTTTAAATGAACCTTCATTCCATCTACCTATTAGTGACCAATAGTCTACTTAGGTGAATGAACTGAGGCTTGGGGGGCATGTGCCTAGAATTGAGTCATTATTCTGGGGGCATGCAAACTTATTTCAAGCGTAGTTTTTCTCTATTTCAAGATTGCGAAAAAATGAAACCATTCTTACCCTACCTCTCGTGATTTCCATTTTATCAACCTGTTTATCCCAGATGAGCCTTGGTTTTCTCATTCCAACATCACCATTTTCTTGGACGATCATACACCTTCACTTGGTGTTTTTCCCTTGCCTAGGAAAAAGTTGCAATGAGTGGTCTCATTAGCCAACCTATTCACCTCTACTTGTTTTGAGTAGTTCCATCATGACTGGAACCAGTTGTTACCCTTTATGTCATTCCTTCCTCCAAGTGGAGTCCTCTTCCAACTCTTTTCAGACTCCCTAAACATGAAAAGATTGTTGAGCACTTTTCTTTTTGAACTCATTAAAGTAAATGAAAAGATGTCTGCTCAATATAATTTTAACCCTTCTCTAAACTAAGATAGAATAACTACGAAAAAGGAATACCTTAGCTAAACATGGCTAAGAGTTTCTCCTGAGAAACGTTTTCTACCTTTTTGGACTCAAGAGACTATTTAAGAAAAGTAACCTTTGGGGTTTTCTATTTTGCCTCTTTTTTAAACTCTCTAAACATGAAAAAGATGTTGAGTTAGACCTTCGCTAGAATCATTAAAACATCAAACAGTGATGGACTCGTTGATCATGATAGGACTGAACCACTCCTTCTCAAGGTTCGTTAAATATTTTTTGAAGAATGAACTTATAGATCAAGAATATGTTATCCTCCTCAATCTTGTTAAAAAATAAAGAGGTACTAACCAACAATGGTTGGGGAAATTGTGAAAGTAAGATACTCCACTTGTTAATGGCAACGAGTCACTCTTGAACATCACACTCTTCCACTTATTCTCCATGGATGTTGGGTTGGGAAATCTACTTGACTTTTGGTTCATCATACCTTTTCAAGGCCTCCACTTTTGGTTTTGGGTCAATTCTTCCAACTCCATTTAGTGTTGCCGATGTGTTCAAGAGAAGTCATTCAGTCAATATCTACTATAATACTCTTAAGCCTTCATTCTATGCCTATTGTTCATGATCCAGTTCTATATCATTGTCATTCTGTCTCAAATCATGATACCTATTTCATGTTGTTGATGGGGGATAGATGAAGGCCCCTCTACGATGATTTAGTTCCTATCGACATCAACTCATTATCCATTAAGTTGACTTAGGAACAACCCTTCGGTGCCTTAGTGCTTGCATACATCAACGGCGAGTTTCCTCACTCTCGACGTCAAGTTTACATCATTGGCCTTCGATCGATAGATTCTACATGGTGTTTGACTTCAACTCATTCATTCACACCATACAGATTTTACTGCAGTACCTTGAGATCCATTAACATCAACGGTGGTTTCTCTCGTGTCCATTAACAACTTAAATCATTGGTCAGTAATCAAATGATGTATACCATGTTCGACTCCAGCTCATTGATTCACATGTTTATATTCATACATTAAACGATCGTGTGAATGAGATAGAAGACCTCAGATCTAGTTCCAGCCATCCAGGCTGTGATTTCAAGATTAATACAAAGATTAAAATGTATGATGGCTATGATCATACAGCTAATCATCTAGTCATTGGTCCACATTTTTTCATCAGTGGATGTGTCTTTTAATCATTGTATATGTAATTTTTTCTTATATTTTGAGCATGGGTATTCCTCCCTCAACAGATATGTCATTAGGTAAATGTATTGTTACATATAATGATCTTGTCAATTTTTCTTAATCCCGACTTGTCACAAGGTAAAGCACTTCAGTCATCTGTTTCTATTTTTTACTTTCTGCTTTAGTGAGAAACCTGTTATAGGCCATTTTGTTTCATCTGGTCAATAGGTCTGTCAATTGGATCAACCAACATCCTTTTAACCCTTTTCATCATCATTGCACAAATCCCTAAGCATGACTCTCCCTAATCGCTGAGTTTTTGCCTTTAACTGCTTCATTTAAGTGATTTTAAGGCCCAACACACCCAGTTGCCTTGAGAGACTATGTTCACTATTTGATTGGCCCTCTCTAAACATGTGATGATCACCAG
>APFE031630566.1:0-25729 GCA_000404065.3 Pinus taeda | reverse complement strand
GTCTGAATTAATTCATTTTAATATATGTATATATATTTATTAATAAACAAAGACATTTAGTTAATTTAACAAATTATATAATTTACCTAATTTAACAAATTTCTATGAATAATAGTAATATAACAAGAAGATTATTTGTTTGACTAGGTATTTTATTAATATCATTGGAATAATAAATTATTAATAAATATTGATTATTTAATAAATATATATCTTGATAAAAGATATAATTGGTTAATTTAATGGACCATTAGATTTAATGATAAATATGATTATTATTAAATAAATATATATTGTACCAAGAATATTAATTTAGTGTAAATTAATTACATATATATACATGTATATTTAGTTAAATTAACAAATAAATAATTTTATTTATCTATTTTAACTAATTTCTAGGAATTATAGTAATTAAATATATCTAGAATATTTTGGTTTGACTCGGGTCATTAGGTCAAAATTAGCCGTTGGAAATATAGCCGTTGGAGTCTCTGCACATACTATTTAACAAGCTATGCTGGATTGGTTCTGCAACTTGTCCTGACGATGAACCACACTGGTTGGTTCGAAACGCGTCGACAAAAGAGTATCTATGTGATTTCGCCGAAAATTTCTCTAAACAATTTCAAACCTGTTGCTAGGTGCTTTGCATGCTATTTCTCATTCTTGGAGGATATGAATATATCATCAATAAACATTATAAAAAACTTATCCAGATAAGGACACAACACCTTTTTCATCAAACACGTGAAAGTGGTTGGAGCGTTAGTAATACCAAATGAAACTGCCACAAACTCATAATGCCCATACCTCATACCTCATACAGAATGTAGTCTTGTAAATATTATATTCTTCTTTGATGCACACCTCATGATATCCTGATCTCAAATCAATCTTTAAAAACACTGTAGCTCCCTTCAATTGATCAAACAAATCATCAATCCATGACAATGAATACCTGTTCTTGATAGTCACCTTGTTCAATTGTCTATAATAAATGTACAATATGAGAGTATCATCCTTGTTCTTTACAAATAACATTGTTGCACCCCAAGGTGATACACTTAGCCTTATGTATCCGTTATCAAGCATTTTCTTAAGCTGCAACTTCAATTCCACCAACTTTGGAGTACTCATCCTGTACAGTGCCTTTGATGCTAGTGTTGCTCCTAACATCAACTCAATAGAAAATTCCACTTCCTATGAGGAGGAAACTATGAAATCTCTGTTGGAAACACATCTTGAAACTATTGCAAAAAATGATACATCTTTAGGACTTCATCATCCTCAACATCCTTCCCTTTGTCATCGGAAATATAAACTTTGAATAGTATAGATCCCTTTTGGCAACTACGATTTTCCTCCATATTTGTAACCATTCTCACTAATATAGGCTTCTTCTTTCCCTATAAGATTCTCCTTTCCTCATCATCATCCAGGAACTCAATAGCCTTATCATAGCAATCCACTTTAGTCCCGTGAATGAACAACCAATCCATGCTCAAAAGCATACTATATGAACACAAAGGAAGCAAATTTAGATGTGTTGATGTAAGCATACCATTTAGCTCAAATGCACAAGATATCACCAAATGATGAACTCTTCTCTTGGTCCCTGTGCAAACTGCACCAACCAAGATTTTGCATGCACTTATTTATTCAAGCAACACTTATCCACAAGGTCAAGACCTATATAAATATAATAGATCCAAGATCAATCAAAATGGAAACAACTTGATCATGAAACTTACCTTCCATCTCAATAATGGATTCCTGATGATCAACCTTCCTATTATCCACTGTTGCATAAATATGAGGAATACTCTGACCAACATCTCCAACTATCTATGCCTCCTGAGCACTATAAATTTGAGGCCTTCCATCATATTGTGATGGACACTCACTCCTGTGATGCTCTCCACCACAAGTCCAACACCTCAAAGGCTTCCTACCATTGTCCTTATTCTCCTCCTTAGGCTGAAATCCATGTCATCTGTCAACTGCATTAAAATTCTTATTAGGTGCCACATTCTCCTTGTCACCTACATCTTGAGGTCTTCATCAATTCTTAGCCCACTTTCCTTTACTATTCTCATTACCTTTCCAACCCCACTTAGGCTTAGACTTATGCTTAGACTTCTCATAACAATGCTTCAACTTCCCGATGACTTCCTGCAATGATCGAGGCTCATACTCAATATGATCTTTAAATGCTAAAGGTAATCCACTGATGAACCTTTGAACCTTTGTCTTCTCATCCTTGAGGCAAGGCACATTATTCAACAACTACAAAACTTAGTTATGTACTCTTCATCTGTCATGGAACCCATTTTCAACACATAAAAATCCTTGGATTTCCCGTCGTAATATCTCGCAGACAGGTACTTCTTCCTAAAGAGTCTTTTAAACTCATGGAAACTAATATCCTCTACCTTGATGCCTATGACATGCTTCACATATTCCCACCAGATATATGATTTTCCCTTTAGACCAAAGATAACAATATTGGATTTCATAATATCTAAATAATCATGCAATCCATATAACTTCTTCATCCCAAGCAACCATGCTTATGAATCTTCTTGTTTCTTCACTTCCCCATCAAAAGTAGGAGGCTTGGATTTCTTGAACTCTTCTAGAAAATACTGCCTCTCACTCCTCCTATAGAATGTTCGCAGTAATGACGATGATTTTTCTTAAAATTGGAACTAGATAAAATCCATGACTGCTATCATGCCTATCAGGTGTATCCAAATATCTTCCACTTCTGCGTGTATCATCCCTAACCAACCTATATCTTGATCGAGACCTACTACCATATGCACCATTTGTCTTTTCCTCCTATCCATGATTGATCCTTAGATGTCCCTGTTTCTGCAATTCAAAAAGACTGGAGGATGACTACATTAACCTATGCTTTCTTTTCTTGAGCTCTGGAAATCCTTTCATATGCATCAATCAACCTGTTATTATCTGCCTTACAATTTATGATTTTTTTCCTTCAAACTTCTCAGTGCATCTGCTATATTAGGAGAGCACTCTTCTCCTTGTTGCTCAAATGACATGTCCCATTCCATTGAATTCACATCAGGCCTATAAGGGGAGTCTGTAAAAGCCTTGGTGAAAAGTTCATGTAATAAAGGTTAATAAAGCAAAAATAAGACCACAGTTAAGGGACACTTATTCCAACATGAATGTTGGGAAAATATATCCTAGTGGGCATCACTGGATGTATGTTTTGGCCAAGGAAAATTAGGAAAGGCTAAGGCAAAGGCTTTAGAAAGACAAAAAGGCATTTTTGGCACATTTATTTATGAAAATAAAGGAAATTAGGAGAAAAGTAAGGTGAAAGGTCACATGTTGCATGTCAGGAGAAAATTGAAGGAAAATAATGGAAAATGAAGAAAATAGAGGCCTCATTCATGAAAAGGCTTATGAGAATCAGTTGGTAACCTTTTTGTCAGTTCAAGTTTGGATATCTCTCATTATTCTCTCTCTCTCTCTCTCACTCTTTGTCAATTAAAGTTTTCTTAGAGCACTCTATTTTGGAGCAATGGAAAGGGAAAGAAAGGAAAGGAAAGGAAAATAAAGCAAGGATCAAGGAAAGAAAAGCAAGACTCAAGTAGCTTCAATTGGAATACTTGCAGGTAACCTTTTGCATGTGTGATTTCCTAGCTGGTTTGAACATGTATGACTTTGCATGTTGGTGTATGGTTTTCTTGTTGTCAGCGGCATGGTTTTGCTGGGTTATGACAGTGGATTTCAGCCTAGCCTAGCCTTTTTCTAGATACCATGGTATGTTGGGATGTTATTTCGATTTTTGAGATTTAGAATTGTTGGATGGATTTCAGAATCTGTGGCAGAGGTGGTCTTAAGTTCCATTCCCAAAGGCCTAGGAATCCTTGACCGATTTTGGCGAGATACACGATAAATCCCGAGGGATAAGTCTCGGTTTAGGGCCTAGTGTTCTAGGTTTTGATTGCTGTAAAGCCTGAGAGACTAGTCTCGGTTTAGGGCCTAGCGATCCAGTTTGGATTGTGGTAAAGCTTGAGAGACAAAGAGAGGAAAAATTCCTCAGGAATAGTGATGGATTCTGGATGGCATTCCAAGTTCGGTTGTGATCACGGTTTGATGAGGGTGGAGGTGATTTAACCTATGGATTCGCTTGGTTGTTATTGAATTAGTTTTTCTATGAGATCCCACATTCATGCTTGGAATATGCCAAGAGGGTTATTGGCTGAAAGAGAGATTTGGTTCGGCCATGTCTATGGGCGGGTAGTACGTGGAAGTCCTAGACATGGTCAGATTTTCCTATGATTAATAAAAGCTAAGTTCTCTTAATTTTACATTGATTTATATGTGAATTTAAAGGCTATCATATCTATGATATTTATATGGTTTTATGTTGGTTATAAGAATGGTTGAATGATTGGTTTATGTCATGGTTATTTCATATATTTACGTGTAACTGTTAAATGGATGGATGCAAAACCTAATTGATGATGTAGTAGTTCAATGGAGAAGGAGGTGATCCTTCTAGTTATGTTTCATAAGTTGTTTTAATCATTTATGCTCTGTCTTGTATCCTAGATCTGTAGGTTGCATTGATGCCAAGTGTTTGAAAAAATGGAAGTCCCAGTTGGCGATGCTCAGTTCTAGTCCTTAGGGTGATTTTTGAGTGATCAACATTGTTATCATGTTTTTAAAGAATTCTGGAAGTTACAACAAATTCTGGGTAGAGGACAGGATTTTAGGCTAGAAAAGTGGCTTAAATCTCTGGTTTGATGGCACAAAACTGGAAATTTTGGTCCACAGTTATTGTCAAGCATGCATGTGAGAGTGAATTTGGGTTTTGGTCACTCGCTTTCCCATAGCATGAGAGCGACTATGGCCTAAGAGTTGCAGAATAATAGTGGGACCCAGGGACAAACTATTTGAGTGGTTGACTTGTCTCCTGAGGGTTCTGTTGGTGATTTTGGATGAGTGTATGTGATGTTCCATTGATTCCACTTCCTTAAGGTGACATACGAGGTCAAATTTGATCATAGTAGCATCTCTCCTCATGTTTACCCCGATTGGCATGATTACTTTGGGTAGACCTAGGAGGGGGTGTTACGGATTGGTATCGGAGCATGGTTGCACTCTCTTTGGGTCATATCTAATGCTAGATATATGGTTGAATGTGTTGGTCATGCATGCATTCCAGTTGCATTTGTGGCTCTTACACTTGCATTCCATGTGCTTGTTGCACTGCATCATATTGATCATGGTAGTAGTAAGGTTATCACGAGAAATTTGATGTTGATTTTAGGGAATGCATCACCATGAGTATATAACTAGTTATACAATTATATGTAGCCTGATTACATCCTTTTACATTAGGTTTCATTCTTGGTTATTTGATTAAATGCATCAGTCTTGTAGGTTGATTACAAGAATTGATCGCTTATGCTCGATTACATGTGTTTATGAGTATGTGTAGTTGATTAGGCATTTCTTATGCAGGTGGATAGTTGCATAAGGCAATGTGTATACTGGAGTAATGGTTGTTGTCATGCATGAGGTCATAGCATGCATTGTTGATATGGCCTTGCATTGATGACAGACCCTAGTATGATGGTTATGCGTTGATGCACTTATTGATATATGTATATATGTTATTATGGCTATGTTGTACATGCATCATGCTGATTTGATGATCTTATAGACAAGGTATCCTCCCTGAGTTTTGCTAAGGTACGTTGATTTATGGTGATTTTGCTTAGCTGACATAGTATGACTTGCAAGAAAGAGATCAAGTGGCCAGGAAGGTGGTAGACTACATAGAATCTCCATATGAATTAGATGGGCAGCATGGTGTGGGGCACTCTTTTGACTTGGCAGACACATTGAGGAGCCTAAAGGAATAAATAAGGAGTTTCCAAGAAAACAATGAAAAAATCATGCAGGCACAAGAGAAGCAAGAAGAGGCGAATGCGATGTTATTACATAGTTTGTCAGGCTTGTAGTGACAGGGACCTCTTTAGATTAACCATGGACATGAGTAAAAAACTAACACGCCATATGTCAACATGCATCATAGTAGACACAGGTTGGATAGACCTAACACTATCAGAGATGGCAAGATGTTGGACACTCCAGATAGGAGGGGTGACAAACATAGCTATTAGTCTAGTTTTGGTTCTTATAGACATCATGATTGTCATCATTATCATCCGTACAAGAGGAATGATAGGGGATACTCATCGGATGAGTTCTAGAAGGAAAATGACCTAAATTTGATGGAGAAATGAAGAAATCAAAAGATGCAGAGGCTTGGTTGCTTGGCATGAGGAAATTCTTTAGATTGCATGATTACTTAGAAAACATGAAAGCAAGGATAACCCTTTTTAGTTTCAAGGGTAAAGTGTATATTTGGTGGGAAGATATGAATAATGTCAAGGACATACATGAGGATGATTTGACTTGGCATGCGTTTGAAGGGCTCTTCAAGAAGAAGGACTTGTTTGAGAGGTATTATGATGATTGAGCTAAGGAGCTTTATGAGTTGCAGACGGGTTCTATGACAGATGAGGAGTATACTAGAAGATTTATGGAGCTTTTGAGATATGTGCCTTATCTTAGAGAAGAGAAGGCCAAGGTTCAAATATTCATCAGTGGATTTCCAGTTGCATATAGAGACTCGATTGAGTTTAATGAGCCTAGGTCATTGGAGGAGGCCATCTAAAAGTTGAAGTATTGTTATGAGTGTTCGAAGCACAAATTTGAGCTGAAACATGACATAAAGAGAAACAAAAAAGCTAAAGGAAAATGGCCACCAAAGTGAGGAAGACCTCAAGATGCAAGTGAGAAAGATAATGCAGTTCCTTACAAGAGATTCAATGCAACTAAGAAGGGACATGGAGAGCATCAGGCTAGAGGCTATGATAGGGAATCTTTGCACTATTGGATATGTGGTAAGGATAATTGTAAGACGGATTGTTTGCAGTATCAGAGTGGTGGTATATATAAGATCTATAGTGAATGTCAAGAGGTGCATATAGTTGGTGACATTAGTCATAACATTCCTCTGATTTATGCAGCTGTGGACAATAGGCAAGCATATCATCATGCATCGATCATTGAGATAGATGGTAAGCTTTGTGATCAAGATGTTTCTATTTTGATTGATCCTAGATCTAACTATAGTTATATTAATCCTGACCTAGAGGATAAGTGTGGTTTGAGAAAACAAGTGCATGCAGAATATTGGTTGGTACAGTTGGATACAGGTACAAAGAAGAGAGTTCACCATTGGGTAAGATCTTATGCATTTGAGTTAAATGGTATGCCTGCAACAACACATTTGAATGTATTTCCAATAGGATTGTATAGTATTATTTTTGGTATGGATTGGTTCTACCTTCACAGAACCAAAGTGGATTTCTTTCACAAGGCCATTGAGTGTGTGGATGATAGTGGGGAAAAGAGGACCTTGCAAGGAAATAAGCCTACATCAGTGAGGATGGTTACCATTATGCAGGCTAATCGTAGTTGCAGAAAAGGTTGTGTGATGTTTGCAATACATTTCTAGTGACAAGGGTAAGGAGGTTGAGGATGCACATGAGTTAAGAAGGTACCCAATTTTGCAGCAGTTTCAGGATGTATTCCTTGAGGACATTACAAAGTTTCCACCTCATAGGGAGGTAGAATTTTCTATTGAGTTAGTACTAGGGGCAGATCCAACATTGAAAGAACCTTACAGGATGAGCACACCTGAGTTGGTAGAGTTGAAGTTGCAGCTAAAGGAAATTTTGGACAAAGAATACACCAAACTTAGTGTATCGCCTTGGGGCACACCAATGTTGTTCGTAAAGAAGAAAGATGGTACTGTCAAATTATCCATTGATTATAGGTAGTTGAATAAGGTAACAATCAAGAACAACTACTGTTTTTCGAGGATTGATGATTTGTTTGATCAGCTAAAGGGATCAGAGTGTTATCTAAGATCAAATTGAAATTGGCATACCATAGAGTACACATCAAGAAAGAGGATATCTTCAAGACTGCGTTTAGGACCAAGTACGGGCATTATGAGTTTGTTGTTGTTCCATTTGGTTTTACTAATGGTCCATCTACATTCATGTGCTTGATGAATAGTGTGTTGTGCCCTTAGTTTGACAAGTTTGTTATTGTATTCATTGATGACATACTGGTATATTTTAAGAATGAGGAAGAATCAATTGTATGCTAAGCTTAGCAAGTGAAACTTCTTTCAAATTGAGGTACACTACTTGGGACATGTTGTCTCCAAGGAAGGCATTGCAGTGGATCCAGATAAGATAAGGTCCATCATGGAATTGGCAGTGCCTAAGAATGTAGATGAGGTGAGATCATTCATGGGATTGGCAAATTACTATAGGAGGTTCATCAAGAAATTCTCACACATTTCATATCCTATCACATCATTGCAGTGGAAAGGTAAGAAGTTTGAATGGATGATATAATGTGAAGATAGTTTTGAGCATCTTAAGCATCTGTTGACACATGCACCAATGCTAAAGATTGCAGATCCAAACAAGGAGTTTGTAGAGTGTACATATTCTTGCAAGAGGGGACTTGGTGGAGTTCTCATGCAAGAAGGACAGGTAGTGTGCTATGAGTCATGAAAATTGAATGAGCATGAGAAGAACTATCCAACGCATGATATTGAGCTAGTAGTGATTATACATGCATTGAATATGTGGAGACATTATCTTCTGGGCAAGAGGTTTACATTAATGAGTGATCACAATGGGTTGAGGTATTTGTTTGACCAACTGAATCTAAATTCTAGGAAAGCTAGATGGTTGGCTACCCTTAGTGATTTTGACTTCGATATCATATAAATCAAAGGGAAGGAGAACCAGGTTACAAATTCTCTTAGCAGGAAGGTACAGGTAAATCACATAACATTTATAAGCTCCTATGGGACAAAGTTACAGGTTAGGATGTTGTAGGCAGGACAACAGGATAACAAATACATGGATATCATGCATATGTTACAAAAGAGTATAGGCACAACTACATGTTTAGGTGCACGTACAGGTATAGGGGATCAGAATGAAGACTGCCGTCTCATGATAGATGGCTTGGTGATATTTCGAGACAGGGTCTATGTGCCAAATTGTAGTGAGCTCAAGAAGCTTATCTTGAGGGAGTTTCATGTGAAACCATATTCGGGTCATCCAAGATATCAGAGGACATTGATGACGGTGAAGAAGTTGTACTATTGGCCGAATCTGAAGAAGGAAGAGGTAGAGTTTGTTGCTATATGTTTAGAATGTTAGTAGGTAAAGGTGGAATGCAAGCATCCAAGTGGTCTACTACAACCTATTGCAATCCCAGAATGGAAATGTGAGGTCATTTCCATGGATTTCATTATAGGTCTTCCAAGGAGAGTGAGGCAACATGATTCTATTATGGTCATGGTCGATAGGTTGAGCAAGGTAGCTCACTTCATTCTAGTGAAGATGACATATTCAACCAATAACATAGAATATGTGCTCATCAGAGAGATAGTAAGATTGCATGGTGTTCCAAAGAAGATTGTGTTAGAGAGGGATGAAAAGATCACTTCCAAGTTTTGGAAGGAGCTATTTGTAGGTTTGGGTACATAATTTTCCTTCAATACAACTTATCATATGTAGACAGATGGTTAGACAAAGAGGGTCAACATGATTTTGGAAGATATGTTAAGGATGTAAGTGATGTACCAACATAGGAAATGGGAGGAGTATCCTCCATTGGTTGAGTTCACATACAATAATGGTTATCAAGAGTCCTTGAGGATGAGTACTTTCAAGGCATTGTATGGATGGATTTGTAACACTCCCATCAGCTGGAGTGATCCAATGAACATGGTACTTGGATCCAGGAGGATCCTTGAAATGCTCAAAATTCAATAGTATCAGATGCTCATGAAACCAAATCTAAGTTGAAAAGCTTGTCGCGCTGATTCCAGTGGTATATATGGTTTTTAAAATGGCCTCCGTATGAGGGAGAAAAGACACTCTGAATTTTTTCCCAAATAGGCAACAAATGGGCATGAGCAAGCCAGTTGGTAGTCTCAGAATAGGTCACGTGGCAGTCTCACAATAGGGCATTTGGCAGTCTCACAACGGAGGAGGAGGTGTGGGTTGAACTCGCGACCATTGAACCAACACCAAAAAATATTACCAAGAATCTACAACATTGTTTTACTAAACATTAGCACACATTTTTATTTAAACTATGGTGTATTTGGTTTGTGATCGAAGGGTTGGAAGAGCCCACCATATCTAGTAGCCCTGCCAAACCCAAAGGTTGTTTTGATACTGCTCCAAAGTTAGCACGAGAGTTTCCAAAGTTGGCACGCAATAACCATAATACAACAACCAAATGTTATTAACATATCAAATCTGGATGGAGGGTAATACAACCTATGTTAAGACTTTGGTTAAAACTATATGTAACTATATGCCACATGGAGTCGATTAATATATCCTTTGGTCTATTATAATACTATGGTTATTAACCATATGCATATATGGAATGCCATGGGTGGAGTATGGATATCATCGCTGAGTCTTGTTAAAACTTTGGATTATATGGTATACATATCCACTAGATTATAACCAAACTCTATTGTTATACTATGGTTAACACTTTGTTATAACCATACGCCCAACGTTTGATACATGTGGCACAGAGTATATTGATTTAAACAAAACATATACTATGTTAAATAAATATGGTTATGATGCTCCAACGTTAAAACCTTTGATATGATCCTCATACCAATATGTTACAACAATATGCTATGTATTGTCAAGACAATCTTGGGAGGCCTATAGGTTTGACCCCGGGACCTACCCATGGATCTATAAAAGGTTTTGCCACTATGCCAAGGCGGAGGAGTTGTAAAGTGAAGCTGTGAATATTGTTTTATCAGTGCATGTAATATTCCTTTGGAGGCATAGCTTGGCCAATATTGGGCCTTTTTGTAATATGAAAGTTGTGTTTGAGAGCTAGGGCCGAGGCCTATCAGTTGATAGTAACCATTGATGCATGTGTGCACATTCCAAAAGGGTGAAAATTGATGTAAAGATACTTTATGAGCATTCTCAATACAACAGATGCCCATTGGAAGTGGACCCGAAGATGTAGTCCAAGAGGGATGAACTCTTTCATCAAGTTTTATGTGTTTGCATCTTATTCTCTGATGTTCATGCTTAATTTCAGATTTCAAGTTTCATGTTTAAGGCACATAAAAATCAATTTCCCTCATTAATTCATTTAAAATGAAACCTTATTTAATATTTGGTGAAATTACGCAACCAGTTAATTACACTGTTTTTGGATCATATTTTGGTACCAAAGCAAGGTTGATCATGTATAAGCAAGATATTTTCCAATGTGAATGTTGACTAGATCTAGGTTGCAAGGTAGAGAAGGGAAACTTGAGAAGATAAATCTAGAGATTGGAAAGAGGGAAGTCTCCCAAAAGTTGAAGATGGGAGAGTCAAATGAAGGAGAAGCTCCTAAAACAAAGGTCATTGGTGAGGAGCGATATCAAAAAATGTTCCTTAATATAGAAAGGATGATTGCAGAACTTTATGAAGACAAGAAGACTAGAGATGCAACTTCATTTTCTAAAGGCATGCAAGAGAAAAAGGGAAAGGAAAAATCTTATGGTAATGAACCTCCTCCTCCATCTTCGTCTTCTTCTTCTTCATTCTCTTATCATTCAAGTTTAGATTCAGACTCACAAAAGAATCAAAAGAAATATCCTTTATTGAAGCTTGATGTTGAGTTTGAATTGCCAATATATGATGGTGAAATGTATCTTGAAAAGTTAGATAACTTGATAAAGAAACTTGAGGTGTATTGTAGAATTCAAAATGTTGTTGATGAATATGAAAAAATTCAGTTAGCTACACTTAGAATGGGGGGAAAAATTTGATTTGGTGGGAAAGTAAAACTCAATCATATTTGAAGCAAAAAGGTAAAATTATCTGTTCATGGTCTAAGTTCGTGAAAGCTCTTAGAAAGAAATTATATCCTTTAGGATATATGCAATAGGCTGTAATGTATTGGAAAAATTTAAGGGAAGGTAAAGGACAGAGTGTGCAAGAGTTTACACAGGAATTAAGGAAAAAAGGCATTAACACTTAATGTTCCATTAGACACACTGGAAACTTTGTTAAAGTATATTGGAAGTTTGCATTCTTATTTGAGACATAAATTGATTATGTTTAATCCAATTGAATTTTATGAAGTGTGTGTATAAGATATTCATATTGAATCAAGTGGTTGAACTTTTCAGTCAAACTTTTCAAAGAAACGATTCAAGCATTCAGAGAACAAAGATTACAAAGAAGGAAAGGGAAAGAATAAGTTGAAAAGGAATAAATCGGCAACATCTAAGAAGGAAGGAGAAAGGCCTACTTGTACTCATTGTCAGAGGGTTAGACATGATGGCTCCAAATGTTGGAAGCTTCATCTTGAACTTCATCCAAAGAAGTTCCTTAAGAAAAAGGGTGAAATGAAAGCTAATGCTGCAGTCCAACAAGATTTGGGATTTGACTCCGCTAATGAAAAGAAGATTACCGCTATGGTTTGATAGGTAATCCTTCTGAAACTAGCTCTAGTTGTACATGTTCTGCATATTCAAAATCTAATAGTGTGAGTGAAGAAAAGAGGAGATGTGAATTGTTTCACATAAGGATCATATCCAAGCACCCTTAGATAGACACATTATCCAATATTGGATCACAAGAAAATCTAATTTCTGAGGAAATAGTAAGGAAGTTGGGATTGGGAACTTAGAATAATCCAAAACCATACCCTTTAGGATGGTTGAAAGAAAATACTCAGATGCAAGTCACAAAATAGTGTCGATTAAGGTTTTCAATTACAATTAATTTTGTTGATGAAGTTGAGCTAGATGTGATTCCTTTGGATATATGTGGAGTTGTGTTGGGTAGTCTGTATCTTTATGATTGAGACACCATATTTCATAGAAAGGAGAATAAGTATCATCTCATTAAAGATGGAATTGAATACATTGCCAAGGGAACACAAAATTAAGACAAACTTGGTTTAATCAATGTTAGTCAAATGAAAAGGCTAATAAATTCAAGTAAATAGTTTTTTCTCATGATTGCTAAAGAACAACCTAAAGATAAGTATGATGCTTTTCAAGGGTGTGATTCTCAGTTTAAGGATAAGTTGGTTGAAATAGTAGATTCTTATAAAGAATTATTTAAAGAACCAAAAAGTTTATGTCCAAAATGAGAAATACAACATGATATTCAATTACAATATGATTCCCCTCTTCCGAACATTGGCATGTATCGTATGTCAGTCATAGAGAATGGAGATATTAAGAAACAAATTCAAGAATTGGTTGATAAAGGATTTATTCGACCTAGTTCTTCTCCATGTGGATCACCGATCATATTAGTCCCAAAGAAAGATGAAACTTGGAGAATGTGTGTTGATTTTAGAGCCTTAAATAAAATCACCATTAAGAACATGTATTCTCTTCCTAGAATCAATGATTTCCTTGACTAGTTAAAGGCTGTTGTTTACTTTACAAAATTGGATTTAAGAAGTGGTTATCATCAGATTCATATTGCGGAGAATGATATATGGAAAACTGCATTGAAGACTATACAAAGGATTTTTGAATGGTTGGTTATGTCATTTGGGTTATGAAATGCTCCAACAACTTTTATGAGAGCGATGAATGATGTTTTTCATCCTTTTATTGATAAGTTTATCATAGTCTATCTGGATGATATTCTTATTTTCAGTTCATGTTGGGAAGAACATGTAAAGCATGTTAAACAAGTTTTTGATGTGTTTCATAGAGAGAAATTGTATCTCAAACTTTCAAAATGTGAATTTGGAGAAACTTCCTTAGTATGTATAGGTTACATAGTTGGAGGAGGTCAACTAAAAATAGATCCAACTAAAATTGATGTAATTGTTAAGTGGCCAAGACCTCAAAATGTGACAGAAGTTAGAAGTTTCTTGGGTGCAGTTCAGTATTGGAGGAAGTTTATTTCTCATTTCTCTTTTATTGCATCACCACTTCATGCTTTAAGTTCTAAAGTCTCCTTTCTGTGGGGAGGAAAACAACAAAAATCAATTGATACTTTAAAGAAGAAAATTGTTACATCTCCAATATTGGCTTTACAATACCTTCAACAACAATTTGAAATAGAAACTGATGCTAGTGGGTATGCAATGGGTGTAGTGCTATTGCAAAAAGGAAAGCCTATTTGTTTTCATTCAGAAACATTTTCTAAAGTAGTTTCTAACTATCAAACTTACGATAAATAATTGTATGCATTAGTGGAAAGTGTAAGAAAATGGAAACATTATTTAATGGGAAAAGAAACAATGATTCATACAGATCATCAACCACTTTAGTACCTTCAATATCAAACTAGGTTGCAACAATCTCAACATTATAGATGGATGGGATTTTGCAGAAATTTCATTTAGTAATCAAATATAAGAAAGGTACCACCAATAAATTAGCTGATATGTTATCAAGACCTTCTTTGAATGCTTCAGTTATTCTGCAAAATAGTTCTTTAGCACATGAAAGTTATATAGAACAATATGCTGAAGATACCGATTTCAAAGATTTTTATGAATGACTAACTCATGGTGTTCAGGTGGAAGAAGTGAATTATCATGTTCATGATAGGTTATTGTACCATCTTAGCAAGTTGTGCATACCCCAGGGAGAAAGAGTGCATGTCATTAGGGAAGCACACTCTTCTTGTGTTTCAGGGAATTTTGGTGTAGGCTCTTCCACTGGTAGATCTCCTTTTGAAACATGTTTTGGGTACCTGCCAAAATCACCAATGGAATTTATGTTTGGTGAAGAAGCTAAGGAGTATGGAAATGAAGATGCCGACAAAGCAATCAAGTTCATTCAAAGAATCTAAAAGATTCATGAAGCAGTGCAGGATCAATTGGAGAAAAGTTAGGCCAAATAGAAAATGTGTCGTGACAAGCATCGGGTGGATCATCACTTCCAGGTTGGTGATCAAGTATGTTTATACATCAAAAACGAAAGGATGAAGGTGAAGGTAAAAAGTTGAAACCTATAAGGTATGGCCCTTTAAACGTTGTTGAAAATATTGGGCAAAATTCATTCTGGTTAAATATACCTCCATACATGCATATATATTCAGTTGTAAATGTTAAAAATTTGAAGTTGTATGAACCTCCTATGATCATGGATCCAGAGGAAAATGCTCAAATTTCAACTATAGATGATTTTGCACCTAAATGTATGACTGAGCTATAGGAAGATACCATCTTGGACAGAAAATTCTTCACTTTCATGCATGGATATGTCGAGTATCTTCGAGTGGGACTCAAAGGAATGAATCCAAGTAAAGCAAGGTGGATGGTGTTAGGTCCCTATAACACTAGTGATTCCCCCATTCTTACTATTGTCATTGTATCCCTTATTGTTATCGTTGTGCCCCTATTGTCCCCATATTTTTATTATTATGCCCCATAGAAGCCCATTATTGTTATTTTTGTGCACTTATATTATTATTGTTAGGTAAGCTTTGGTTATATTGTGACCCCTTAGACTCCTATATATATAAATGAGGTTTTGTCATTTGTATCATCCAAGAATTTTTCATTTGTGTAATTTAAAGGAGGTTTCCCCTCAAAGGGGCTGATTTCTAAGACATTGTTCTTTCTTTTCTATATTTTTGTTGGCTGGTTTCATAACATTTGGTATCAGAGCTTGGATTCCAGGGTTTCGCTACTCCAAATAGGTCATAGTGGAATTTTCGCTATAACTTTTTTCTATAATGTTTCTGAAGCGAAAAACAAAACCCATTTGAGTCGAAATCTCTCTGAACCTCAGTTCTGAATTTCAGATCTTGTGTTTTTGTATTTCAGGAGATATGATCCTAGGAAATTATGGTTTTTACAGGATCCCGAATTATATCTCAAACATGTGACCTTGGGAAAATCGTCATTTTTTTTAGCATCAGATTGAAATTTCATAAGAAGTTACAGAAATAGGACGGATTGTAGTTTTTTGTGTATCTATTTTAGATCCTAAGGTCAAAACAGTGAGACGTGGAACTTTGTACAAGCTTGCTATACTGAACCAGTCTATAATTAGGTCATCATGGGAGATTTGGCATAACACTTCATTGGAGAATCCAATATTGATCAGACTTACGGGGTTAGAAAGAGTACTCAAAGGGTTACCATCGGAAGTAATTTCAGACCTTAGAGATCCATAATTACAGAGATACAACAGATTCAATATCGAGCTCCTACAAAGTGAAAAAAGGTGTGTAGTTTTTTTTTTCTTCAATTTTTTGCATATGTTTGGTTTGAAAAATTAGTTTGAAGGAATTCAAAGGGCATAGTAAAGCATTATTATGAGTAATTGATGCCTCGAAGAAAGAAAATGGAAACACCTAGTAAGAAACCTGAAAGCTCTAGCATGACTCATGAGGAAGAAGAAGAAACGCAACATGATATATCAAAATTACGAGACCAAGTGCAACAAATTTCACTCGCACAAAAAGTAACAGAAGCTAGGATTGATGGTTTAAAGAAAGATGTAGAAGCTAGGTTGTATGGCATGGAAGCTAAGATGGTTTATTTAAAGAAAGGCATAGAAGCTAAGATGAATGACATGGAAGCTAATATGGATGGATTGGAAGCTAAGATGAATGTCGTGGAAGCTAATATGGATGGCATGGAAACTAAGATGTATGATTTAAAGAAAGGTGTGGAAGCTAAGATGGAAGATTTGAAGATAAATTTGACAAAGTTCCTACAAGAAATGCTTACTAACGACGAAAGAGTAGTAAAGGAAACTCATGATGAGAACAAAATAAATGTTAAACATGATTTCATAGACTCTAACATTGGATCAAAGAACCACAATGTTCCAAAGATCGATATGAGGAAGTTTGATGGCAAGGATCTCGTATCATGGATAATACAGACGGAACAATTTTTCGATCTCCATAATGTGCAAAACACACAAAAGGTACGCATTGCAACTTTATATTTGGAACCAAATTAGTTTGTATGGTATTGATGGCTTTGACTATCAATCACATCATTATCCATTTTGATACCATTGTTAAATAATTGTAGGGATATGAACTAAGATGGATTAGCTAATGACATCCCTTCATGTAGAACTAGGGGAGACTACTGAAGGAAATGGTCATTAAAAGGAATACCACACCACAATGAAGTGTCTTTCCATGAAATGAACAACTTTATAACCTCCTATGCCTTTGATTTTCTTTGGACCAACAAAAAAATAACTATCATAACATAAGTAAGGGTTACTATGAGGATGTACAAAGGAAGACCCTACCAATTATTTTTCCCCTATGGATAGCCTTAACTAATATTATTCTTGTGAAAATATTTCCTTGCTTCATGACAATTCATGCCCCCTATCATCGATTTAGAACAACAAGGCTTAAAACAAATATTTGTTGTGATAATAGTCAAACAATCGTACTTATAGAAGCATAACATAAATATGAATTGGAATTGACAAACAAATTTTAAAAATATCATATCATTCTTCTATATGCATCTTATTGACTCATTACAAAAAGAGAATAAAAAATCTAAAAAATAATCTTAAAAACTCTGTTACCTTTGGAATATATTCAAAATGTCACCCTACGTCCCTAATATTTTAATAAGTATTAAAATTAAGAAGTGCCCTAATATTTTAATAAGTATTAAAATTAAGAAATACCCTAATATTTTAATAAGTATTAAAAGTAAGGAGGACGAATTGGAGATAAAATTGGTGTGCCTTATTCATAACATGGAAATTCAAATTTTGGTGTATGAGATGGAGGCTACAGGCTATCATTATCCTTTTGAAGATAATACTTCTATCAACCATTGCACATTATATATATATATATATAGATACATATATATATATATATATATATATATATATATATATATATATATATATATATATATATATATATATATATTATATTAATATATTACTAATAACACCAATTCTAAAGGAAAATGTATTTTTAGCCTGAATTAAATTTGGAATCAATTTTACAATTGCACACTTGAGAGGACTAATATGGTGACTGATGCATCTTTTCTATTGTTAGTCCATCAGATATTCTTAATTTTTAGATCATATTGAATACCTCTACACCGATGCCTAGATCTTCAAAATCTAGAAATGGTGTCTCATATTTCACATATACATATTGGATGCTTATTTGAACTAAATTAAGATAATTTGTTAGTATATCCCGTTAGAAATGTGTTGATGACAAAATATTGTAATTGTTTTAGTTTTTTATTGAAGTTAGTGAATAGACCTTCTCACATAAGCTGTTTGAAACCAATTTGAATATAAAGACATGATTTTCTTAACGTCTAGACACATTTTCTAGTTTGATTAAAATCTATATATGTATGTTTCTATGTTGATATCATCCTTGGCTCTACACATTATGTTATTTTTCAGTGTTTCCTTTTTTATCCTTCCCCTTAGTTGATTTGTTACAATTTGATTAGTTCTCCAACACACAGTTTTGGTTTTTTTTTTGTTTACCCTTCCTAATTTTGTTTTTTATTAATTGATTTTTCATAATCAAATAACCTATTTTGATGAAACTTGATATATTGAATCAAATAATATTAAAGTAGGTTGAAATGTTTTCCTGTGATAGTAGCTATAACCATTTAAAAGCTTTATTTAAATAACATTTAAATACATATTATTTAGTTGGGTATTTACACAGTTTATTAAATATATCGAGGAAATATTTTTATTGATGATTTTTATCAACTAGGGTATTCATATAAATTAAATGGCTAATAAATGTTGAGAAACATAAATCCATAATAACTATCCAAACATTTACTTCATTATCTATCTTAAGTTCCTAAAATTAAAAAATTCATACAAACAAATTAATTTTTAACTTTATTATTATTAATAATTATAGAAAGAATGAATATATAAGTTAAACATATATACATTTAGGAAAACATGGAACAATATTTTTAAATGGTAAGAATTACTCTTCCCATGAAAATCCTTAATCTATAATACCATGGTGTATCAATACCATCCACCCAAAAAACTATAAGTGTCTTCTAATGACATTTGTTTATATGACTTTTTTAATTAATCAATTTAATTAAAATGAAAAAAAGACATAACTAATTTGGAGATAAATCTAAACCTTTGATTTGTGTACTATTATTAGTATTCTTGAATATTCCATGGAAGTTAAATTCCTATCATTATCTAATAATTATTGATAATTAAATTATTTCTGAAAACCCTATTCCAAAATAGATAAGTCTATAAACTTAATTATATGTAGTGACCTTTATCTCCTCTATATATATAGACACATATCCACTCTCATTATGAATGATTATATATACACACATATCCACTCTCATTATGAATGGTTTATAAAATACCTTATTTGAGAAAAAAAAAGCTTTAATATTGTAAAAACAAAATATATTGGAAATATGTATCTACTCTTGTTATTGGACAATTTATAAATTGTTCTCCTAAGGAGTGTGTTTGGAAAAGTAGTTCAATATTCATAAAATATGATTATTATTGATTATTTTATAAAATTAAATGTAATTTTTGATTTTTTTGTTATAATAGTATATATTCATAAAATTATTCTAAAATTTTCTTTTTCAATTCATTATGTTTTTCTTTTATTCATTTATTTAATCTATAGCGTATCTAGTGTATAGTAATTATTCATCTATTTTAATTTCTCTTATTATTTATTATTTATAATAATATATTCAAAACGATGTAAGTAAGATAAAGTTATTATTACCAATTAAATTCAATTTTGATGGTTGAATTATACCTTTTATAATAAAATATAATATTAAACTTTAATTATTTTATTGATTGAATTATATAAAAAATCAATATGGTTTATAAGTTATACTTTTTGAAAATCTATCAAATTTATTTAGAACTCAACCGTGATTAATTGAAATTAAATTGATTTGTCTTCGTAAATGAACCACAATGGTGGGAATTTGAATCTTTGATTTTTCAGTTTTTATGAATCTCAAATTTTGATCACCAAATTGAGCTCTCTTTAGGGATAGTATATTTATTTTTAAAATCAAAATATATTGTTAATACATTATTTTGATGATTTTTTCCCAATTAAAAAAAAATATTGTCTAAACAAATTTAACAAAAACGCTAACTTATAATGGTTTAGAAATTTCTCATGAGTATGTTGTGGAGTAGGAATTTTGATATTTTCTCTTTTAGTGTATTAATATCTTCATTGTTATATTGAATAAAGCAAAACATCTTTTATTCTATATGGTAAGATGGAATAAGTTAATGTATTTACAAGTGGAAAGTAATGCACTTCATAATTTTGAGTGTTTATTTTACTTGCTAATATTTATATATATTGTTATTTATATTATTTGTCTTTCATTTAAATTTTATTTATATAAATAATTTAAAAATAATATTTCATATTTTTATTTATAGTTTTTTAATTAAATAATAATGTATAGATTTTAAACTAAAAAATTTGCATCTCTTTTCATTTGTTATTTTCATATATTGCTCAGTATTATTAATGTTAAATAAAAAAGTAATTTATTAGTTTTAGGGAGCAACTCAATTGGTGATTAAAGTAATATTAAAGAGGAGATTTAGTGGTAACTATTTGTCACACTAGATTCTTCTTGGACAAATAAATAATAAATATAATAGATATATTTTAATTGAATTATTTTCCTCCTACATTATTTAAAATACCAATTGTAATTATCGTTGGCACGTTAAAAACTGTGCCTCTTCTCATATAAATCCGTCACTCATTCGTGTACATTCATGAACCTAATTAATTAACAATTAATATCACTACATCTTCCAAGAAACTTCATCTTCTAAAAACACTTCAAATCTTAAATTAAAAACTTTTAAAATATAAATTAAAATATGTAATTATCCTCACAATTAGTAGGTTAAAAAACAATGCCTCTTCTCATATAAAACATTCACCCATTCCTGTACCTAATAATTGAACAATTAAAATGACTACATCTTCCAAGGAAACACGAGGTTGTAAAACAAATTCAAAGCTTAAATTAAAAACATTTAAAATGTAAATTAAAAAATTGCACTTATATAATTCTTCTCATATAAAACATTCACCCATTCCTGTACCTAATTAATGAACAGTTAAAATGGCTACATCATCCAAGGAAATAGGAGGTTGTAAAATAAATTCAAAGCTTAAATTAAAAACATTTAAAATGTAAATTAAAAAATTGCACTTATATAATTCCGTGTCACCAATCTTTACTTTCAACCTGAACCAGTGTTTCCAAAAAATATTCTTCCTTTAGAATCACATTATCTCTGTGACTAGCTACTGGAGCTTCCACTTTCTTTCTTTTCCTCGAGGTTGGGTTTTTCCTACACCACTTTGTTGTCCATTCCCTCATAAATTACCTTTTTCCCTGCTCTTCTTCAACCTTTAAAGAAGCTCGATATGATCTTTTCTTCAGCCTTTAATGCAGCTTGGTATGATCCTCAATTGTATTGAATGAAAACATATTAATCTCATTCTAGTTCTCATACATTAATCCGTTAATATATCTGGAAAATTTCTCGGCATCCTCTTCATTATGACCAACTCTAATATTTAAAATATAAAATTATTCATTTCATTTCCTCACTTTCATGTATTCTTGTTTAATATTTTGCAATAGATTGAAAATATTCAATTGGTAATATTTGGGTATTAATGCACTGATGCAGGAGCATCTAGCTCACCATGACCAGGTGAAGTCTCGCCAGGTTGGAAGGTTGACAAGTATCTGGAATGTTTTCTTTTATTTTCTAGTTTAAGAAGTCATAAGACAGATAGTCCATTTATTTTATTTTGATTGCTAAAAGCCAAAGTTAAGTGTCGGTTAGGGTCATTATAAGTTTAATAGAAATAAGTGTTAGTTAGGAATTATCTGTTAAATTAGGAAAGAAAAAAACAAAACTATCCACATGCAGAACTTGTAAATAATAACTAAACAGTTACTTAACAAACTATTTCTGTTCAACTGACAAATAGGGACAGTACGAATTAACTGTAATCCCAACATATAAAAGAAGAGATGTAATACCAAAGCGGGGTTCTGCAATTTGACGATATCAAATAAGAGAAACATATCTATTTTTAAAGTCGTTTATCTGTATACATATATTGTCTATCTGCTGAATGATGAATTTTCTTTTCTGCATAACGAATCAAAACTAACAGTATTAACAACCAGAGGGAAGCCACGGTGAGGTTACAGTGTTTTTTTTTTGTATTCTCGACAAATGAACAAGCTACAAAGAAATTAACTGACTGTACAATTGCAAGCGGAAGACGACGTGAAGAAACTCATTTTAACAGGAGTGTTGCCACTAGAGGCTCGGGAATGAACAAAACCGCACACCGAATCACAGAAGCAACCTAGAAGAAAAGGTAATGCTCTCAAAACCAATGACTCCTCGTAATTCCTGTGTAATGAAGCAATAGCACAACCAGTTCTCATTTAAATCGACCCACATTTAATTACAATGTATAACTGTTGACAAACCCACAAATGCTGCGTCCAAGAACTGGACAAACCATGGCCTAGGGTTTGAGAATAGAAACCCCAACATCCAATCGACAAACGACCGACAGAACAGGTGACCGAGACCAAGAATATACAGGGAAACAACAACAACGCACGACAATAATAAACGACCAGACAAAAACTACAGAAAGTTTAGGAAACTAGCCGCGTGTTGACAAGCATTGGAGAACTAGAGCCTATCGAAGTTTACGCCATCCTTTTAAGAACTAGAACCTGGAGAACCCACGAGCCCAGGTCAAACTGTGACCTGCAAGAGCAACAGTGCGATATCACTATCTATGCATTACCAATAAACCATCGAAACAATTACAAAACAAGAGGGTTTTGGTGCTAGTTACCTGTGCAAGTGGACCGAACAGAGCCAAGTCGAACAACTGAGACAGAGACCAGAGGAGAAACTCTGGTTAATACAAATTTCAATAGGGAAACTTAAATTGAAACAAGGAGGAAGAGAATACCTGTTGGAATCCGCCGAAACCTGATGATTTGTCACCCGATAGCCGAGAGCGATGAAAAACAAATCAACCGAGCACAGAACGGTTATACAGGCACCCATTAACCATATCAGAGTGACCAAACCAGAACAGAAGTAACAACACGACAAGGGTGACAACATAACAAGAGTTGAAGACAGAACTAAGCAGGAACTCAAACTTCTTGACAATATCATAGTAAAGAATAGTAGAACGAAACTCGGAGACTTACCGTGGGCATTAACCGGCGAGCGTGCTAGCAGAAACGAGGAGGTATCAATCCATTGAAGTTTGGAAAACCCACAACCAAGTGCAGATAACTTACAGTCATAGAACAGGCAAAGAACACACTCAAACCCCCACAACAGTTGAACAACAGAACCGAAACCTCTCGAATGATCAAAGAACCGGGATATTTTTCCAAAGAATGCGTGAAGGAGCCGGGCCCGAGGCACATAGGGTGGAGTTAAATGTGGCAGTAATTGTCCACAACTACAAACCAATACACATCACCAACTTTTCACGTGATCACCGGGAAAATACCACCGTGTTGTGAGTCCGACGACCACCGATTAAACCCAAGTTACATAGAGTTGTGGGACCATGAGGTTGGGTTACATCATGCACCTTTGAACTTTTCCACCATTATAATGTAGCTTATAATCTTGGTCTTGCCTTTCTTTTTCATGTATGCTTGCATTTCATCCCACCACAAAGTTGTGTGGACTTTAAACCATGTAATCACATACTTCACTTTTTTTCTTCATATACATTCTCATAATGGAAATATTTGTTCATAATGTTACTCGAGTCCATTAATTCATAAACATTCATATTATCTTCATATACAAACACCTTTGATCCAGGTGGATATTGGTGGCCACTTTCCTATTCCACTTGGACCCTCACCATTGTTTCTTTCAGTTTTTCAGTTTCCTTAATTGTAGCACAGTTTAATATTTTTAGCAGTTTTTTGGGTCCTAAACTTTCGGATCCATTTTGAGGCCCTAAACGATGTTTTTTTGGCAAAATTATTTCAACGATTAATTTAGTAGACACATCATGAGTTGTAGTCCTCAGAGAGATCTTTCCAATGAGGTATCATACGTGTCAATCAGAGATAATATGACCAAGCTACGACCCCGGGAAGTTGGCTGTCCAACTAAACCCAATGGGGCCCATAAACTCTCGGTGTTACATCTCCTCAGGTTAGGGTTTTGGTTGTTTAGGGTTTTCTCTTATTTTTCAATAATAAAAAGGCCCTTGAGCCTCATTGTAACTCAATTTAGAGGCATGTAGCCGCCACATATCTTCTCAGAGATAAGCTACCATCGCCGAAGCTATCTTATTTCCATTGTGTTTGTAAGCGTAGTTCAATATTTTTCTATTAATGAAATGAAGTGTTTTTCTGCTGCATCTCCGTGCTTATGATTATATCTGTAAGTTGTTGCGTTCCTGTTTAATTTCGTATTAGTGGTATTAGAGCGGTCTGCTCTTTCTCTATTTTTCTTTGCATGTTCCAAATGAGATCAGGGTACAAGGAGTTAGGGCTCAAACAGGTTGAACCATTGTAGGATTAGCCTCGCAAATCCCCAATGACCTCCCATGGCAAAAGAAAAGAAAGAGGAGGGGGTAGGAGATCCTTTCAAAATGTTGCTCAAAGAATCCCTCCAGTAACAGAGAGACGCGATGATGGATAACTTTACCTAGATCCTTCAACAACTACCCATAGGCGATGTATCTTCATCTAGCAGCCACTCTGGATGTGCCACTCCTTTTAAGGTATAAGTTAACTTTGAAGGCCCCATAGATGCAGACGCTGTAGATAAATGGTTAAATCTATAGGAAGGATATTTTCAGTTCATGAATTTTCCAATCGAGAAAAGATTACATTTGTACTTCTCAAAGCTGCCCCACACATCAAGGACTGGTGGGAAACCTACTGTGAACAAAAGGATGAGAGTGAACCCTCATTGTTTTCAGCTGCACCCACTTGGAATTATTTCCAAGATACCATCAAGGAACAATATTACCCTATCGGGAGCTATGAAGATAAATACATAAAGTCAACCACACTATGACAGGGAAGGGACCAAGATGTGTTGGAGTTCACAAATACTTTCCATACTCTTCGCACGAAGCTGGGTATCAAGGATACTGAGCGACATTTGGTGCTCAAGTACGTGGCTGTCTACACAAGTACATCCAGGATGAGTGATCCGGATTTAAACAAGAACGCAATAGATTACAGAGATAACCATAAATAAAGAGATGCAGCGGAAGTAATACTTCATTTCATTAATGGAAAATACTGAAATATGCTTACAACCAGAATTGGAAATAAACCAGCTAGGGCGATGGTAGCTTATCTCTGAGAAGAGATGTGCGGCTACATGCCTCTAAACTGTTCTGAACTGTGTTACAATGAGGCTCGAAGGCCTATTTATTGTTGAGAAACAATGGAAAACCCTTCACATTCCAAAACCTACCCCTAGAAGATGAAATGCCAAATTGTGGGCCCC
>APFE031630564.1:0-47588 GCA_000404065.3 Pinus taeda | reverse complement strand
TTTTGAGGTTGCCATCAAGTCCCAAGGGGGAGATTGTTGGCATTATGTTTCTGGTATGGTTATATGTTACAGATGTTGTACTTGATGGCAACACCCATGGCATGGCTCTCAATATGATGAGAATTAAGAAGTCCGCAGGAGAACAGTTCAGAAGGTGCGTACCCGCAGGTATGCCGTGCAGGGACCTCGTCCAAATACGCGGGTAACCCATTTATGGGGTGCGTACCCCAGTGCACACATTCCAAGGCAGTTAAGCGCCCACCCGTGGGGTTTCTCAGTGGTATTTAGCCAACTGTATTGGGTTATCATGGTTTTGGCCCGCGGTATTGATTATTTTATTATTATTATCGAGCCCCATGATCCTTGATTTGAGGAAGAGCTAGCCTATATAAAGCAAAGGAGATCATTTGGCTTAAGCATCTTTTGTGTCTTTGAATATCTTAAGATCTGATCTATTGGGTTCTCGGTTCTTAAAAAGATTGATTTATAAAGGAGAAGTCAGAAGCGAATTGGCGAAGGGTGATCTCTTGAGCACAAGTTCAGATCTGAGCATCTGAGGTTATTTCAGCCCTAGTCCAAGGTACGCAGAGGCGCCGAAGGTTCAGTGCGTGGGTATGCAGAGGCGCCGAAGGTTCGGTGCGGGGGTACGCAGAGGCGCCGAAGGTTCTGTGCGTGGGTACACAGAAGCGGTGAAGGCTCAGTGCGTAGGTACGCAGGGAAACAGTGGTTCAGGTGCGTGCTTTCTGTAGCAGCACGCGGCGCGATTATTATTCTGAGTGTGTACTTTCTGAGAAGTACGCGGCGCGATACTGTTTTTGGGTGCGTACAGTACGTGGTTCAGTAAAAGGAGAAGAGCATGGCCACGCAGTCCAGAAGAAGGAGATCTGCGGGTATACGCAGAGAAGCAGAAGGTGAACTGCGTAGCAACGCAGGCCAGCAAAAGAAAAACCACGTATCTGTGTTAAGATCTTCTGTTGGTTGAATTTTTCTGTTGGAAAGGTGTTCTGGGTTCTGTTCTGTTATTGTTGATCTGGTTATTACAGCTATCTGTATAATTTACATGAACTTGATGATCATTTGACGTATATGGATCCAGTTTGAAAATTTATGAAAAGTGGTCCTTGAAAAGAAGTAGGGGGTTGTAGCTCCCTTTCAGGAGAGACTTGAAAACGAGAGAGAGTTGTAGCTCTCAGCAGGTTGCAAAGGACTGCACCAGTACAAGACCATTGTAAAAGGAGTTTCTAATTTGAAAGAAGATAGAGACATATTGCAGCAGGTGGTTTTCACCCACATTGGGTTTCCACCTTATATCTGGTGTTCTTTGATGTGACTGTCTGATTTTCTTATTCATGCTCATTATTTATGGTATTGGTATGCAAAAATAATTCAAAGTATAAATTTGGTAAAAGAATTAGATAATACTGATTCACCCCCCCTCTCAGTATTATTGTCAACACAAAGGAGAAAATCAAGCACAAGAAAGATGCACCTGGGTCAAGTGGGGCTGAACAGGTATCAAGAGTAAAAACCAGAAGTCAATTAAGCAAGGAGAAGGGCAAATCCCTAGTTGTTGAAGAAAGTCCAATATCGAAGGCTAGTTTAAATGATTTGCTTGAGGCTATTGATTTTGAACAAGCTAAATCAGTGCATATTGAGCCAATGCACATTGACTTAACTCAATCATCACCAGAGACCACTAAAAAATCAAAAGCCTCGAAAAGGTTAAGGTTTGATGAACCTGGTAAAGAGTTTGTGTTCAGACCACGAAGGCCAGTTACAAGGAAACAAATCAAAGAAGCTGAGAAGGTGCATGAAGAGGAGGTAGCTATAAAGTTGCTCAGAACAGAGAAAGTTGAACAACTGCCCAAGACAAAAGAGGCAGAGAAAATAAAGAAACAACCTTTTACAAGAAAACAAGCAAAAGAAATGAAAAAACAATCCAGAACAGAGGAAGCAAAAACTACATCTACAAAAGATCAGTGGGAGGCAACCGAAAAAGAAATGGCTGGGATGGAGAGGGCCGTAGCTGAAATTGCAGCCATGGAAAAGGAGGTTGCAAAACTAAACGCACAGCTAAATAAATTAGCTGCCAAATGAAATTGCAGATTCTAAGTCAGATGTTGTTCCAAAGTTTTGCTTTATTTTGTTCAAGTTCATTGTTTTTAAGGCATGCAAGCACGGCTATATAAACAAGGTAAAATAGGAGTTTTGAAACCGGTGGCAGAGCTGTTACAGTCACAGAGAATATGGAGACATTCACTAAAGACTGTGTTTTTGAAAAAACAGCAGTTTCGTAGCGCGCTACGAAACTGCTGTAGGTGCTGTTTTTTGAAGAAAATAAACATTTTAATGATGAGATCAGCAAATTTTGAAGAAAATTCCTAATGAACATCAAGGAGACTACATAAGGCTATCAGGGCCATTCAGATAATGACAAGTGTGCATTCTCCATAAAGGTAAAATATTTTGTCTTAAGCTATAGCTTTAATAAAGGTACTTTATTATCGGTGGTTA
This sequence comes from Pinus taeda, assembly GCA_000404065.3. Classification (NCBI taxonomy): domain Eukaryota; kingdom Viridiplantae; phylum Streptophyta; class Pinopsida; order Pinales; family Pinaceae; genus Pinus; species Pinus taeda. Next base: position 45,074 of record APFE031630564.1, on the reverse strand, counting down.
GGGTTTGGCTGAAGATGCATATGAGGATTTGGGCTTGTACACCTGTTCAATCAACAAGGATTCCAGCATATCTGGAAATATGGTGATACTCATCAATTTTGAAGTATTAAAGAGCTGGGAACATATTGCTTAATTTTTGAAGGATGGTGGGAAACAAGGACCGAGAAAACAGGGGTTTGTTGTTATGATCAATGAACCATCAGCACATTCAGCATCCAATGTTAATCTTGTTTCTTGCATCCTTATCTCAGCTATCACGGCCAAAACTAAGGAGACAGCTGTCGAAGATCTAGAAAGGAATCATGATACGAGGAGAATAAAATTAGAGTTTAAGTTTGATTAGGACTCTTTGTAATTACAGTTCAATGCTTAGTGGATTTAATGAGTCTGTTAAAATAGATAGGGGTAGTTAATAACAGTCATCAAGCTCCCCTCATGCTAGAGGAGGAGGCTCAAAGTAGTTTAGAATGTTTTTCTATATATAGATGAAACTCTGATGTAATGGGGGTTGGATGTTTATGCAAAAAACAGAGTTTATATTGGCCTGTGTAAAAGACTTTTTACAGTAATAGAAAGACTACTTTTTCTTCTCAAGATTCATACATTGTTCAAATGCTCAAGATATATGTGTTTTTGTCTTACCAAATGTAAGTTTTACAGCTCTATAGATATACAATCACTCTGAATTCACCTAGTGCTCAGACTTCCTGTGTATATTTATGAGTTGAGGTTCTTTTGAGAAATGTTAGTTTTACAACTCTATAGGTATACAATCACTCTGAATTCAGCTAGTGCTCAGACTTCCTATGTATACTTATGAGTTGAGGTTCTTTGAGAAATATTTTGAGTGTTTAAACATTACATGCCTTGAATTCCATGAATGAGTAGTTAATAGTTTACTGAAAAAGTGTTTGACTCCATGAGCCCAATGGAAGAAATGTTATGTTGTATTTCCAACCATCATGCTTATTTAAATTCTTATTACAAGAGTTAGCCCTCTTAGTGTTTAAAGATAAATCAGTAGTTTATTTTGAGAGAGCCCTCTCAGGTTAGGGAGGCTAATCCTTAGCCAAGAGTCTGGTCTGAAATAGTTACATAGAGTCTAATTGATTAGTAGCCATCAGTACATGATTTTGTGATAAAAACATCAATGCAAGCAAAGCGTAGCTGCAAGTGTTGAAGAATCTAGGGCAAAATAGCGTAGTGTGATTCCTCCTTACTTGATAACAGTTTGTGGAGTATTTTTACTTTTCTTGTTAGCTTATTCTTCTTCCTATTATTATTAGTGCATATGTGTGTACTTCATCAAACTACTACCAAAACATAAAAACAAGAACACAAGAAGTTGGCTCTCTGCCAGGGCCAAAACCTCTCTACTCTTGAGAGGAAAACCCTTTAGTGAATTTATCTTATTGAAGATTATATTGATCAATGCCAAACCCTAGACCCATGACTAAGAGATCCTCCAAGCACAAGTCAAGTATCCACTCCTTTTTGTACGATATACCCCGATACTTCTTCCAGCACTTCATTTGTGGACACTTCATCTTCCTAATTATAGTCCTTTAACCTTAGAGAGATAGGCTCCTTTGCTAGGCTTGGGAGTCCTTGTAGGCTTGATCTCTCATACAAACAATGAATTGTTCCCTAGTTGTTGTTATGGCTCATGCATACCCTTATTGTACCTCGGATGTGTGACTATTTCTAGCCCTAGAAACAATCCTTTATACTTCAGCCTCCTTCTTTTCTTACTTCGCTTGATGTCCTTCTTCCACATTGGAGTAGGAGGCCTTTATGGGCCTAGTCTTAGTCCCAAACAAACAGAAATATCCAACTCTGATCTTATTGTTATTAGGGCCATGGACTGTCCTTCATTCCCTCGCATGTGTGACTGTGTATACCTTAGAAACAATCCCTTACTCTTCGATGTTCCTCCTCTTCTCTTTGTTGCCCTAGTAGCCCCTTTTACCTTGGCTTCCTTCGACCTTCTTGATCTCTTTTTATTGCAGATTTCATAGCACAATTAATGCATTGTCTTTGGAGTGGACAACCTCTATAAATAGAGGATTGTCCTTCCATTTAAGTTGGCTTGATTGATTGCTTTTAGGCCGACACTTCTTCTTAATTGTAGGCCGACTTTGATGGCAGTTTGGTGGCTAACTTCTTGAGTAGACTTCAGATAGCTTCCATGGTGTGTGTACCATGCTTGAAGGAACTTCTTGAAGGTGTCATTACATATGATCAGACTTGACTTTGCTTGAAGGTTTCCCTTTGACCTTAATATATATTTATACATAGTGTAACATGACCTTAAGGCCTTCAATATTTTCTCTTGACTATTTGACTTACCCATATCACTTTGACATGTGCTAGACCTACTACAAATAGAAAGAAAATCATTTTCATATATTATAAAAATAATATTTTTTTTCTTGAATAAGTACAAATATCAAAAATATATTTATTAAGATCAAACCTAGTTACACTTCCTTCAACATCAAGAAGGGGTCCAAGCTATTTGTAGTACACATTTCTAGTGATAAGGGTAAGGAGGTAGAGGATGCAGATGTGTTGAAAAAATATCTAATGTTGCAGCAATTTTAGGATGTATTCCCTGAAGACATTACAGAGTTGCCACCTCATAGGGAGGTAGACTTTTCAAGTGAGTTAGTGCTAGGGGCAGCTCCAACATGGAAAGCACCTTACAGGATGAGCATGCCTGAGTTGGTTGAGCATGCCTGAGTTGGTTGAGTTAAAATTGTGGTTGAAGGAAATGTTGGACAAAGGATACATTAGGCCAAGTGTATCACCTTGGGGTGCACTGGTCTTGTTTGTGAGGAAGAAGGATGGTACCCTTACATTATACATTGATTACAGGCAATTGAACAAAGTGACTATCAAGAATAGATATCCTTTTCTAAGGGTTGATGACTTGTTCGATCAGTTGAAGGGGGCAGCAATGTTCTCAAAGATTGAATTGAGATCTGGATACCATCAAGTACACATCAAAGAGGAGGAAATTTACATGACTACATTCAAGACTAGGTATGGGAATTATGAGTTTGTTGTTGTTCCATTTGGCTTAACTAATGCTCCAGCTACATTAATGTGTTTGATGAATAGTGTGTTACATCCATATTTGGATAAGTTTGTTATTGTGTTCATTGATTATATACTGGTATATTCTAAAAATTAGGAAGAGCACGTCGAGCACTTAGCAACAATATTGAGTTTGTTGAGAGAGCATCAGTTGTATCCTAAGCTAAACATGTGCAATTTCTTTCAAACTGAGGTACACTACTTGGGACACATGGTCTCCAAGGAGGGAATTGTAGTAGATCTAGAGAAGACAAGGGCCATTGTGGAGTGGGTAGCTTCTAAGAATGTGGATGAGGTGAGATATTTCATGGGTTTGGTAGGCTATTATAGGAGGTTCATCAGGAACTTCTCACAGATTGTGTATCCCATTATCTCATTGCAAAGGAAGGGTAAGAAGTTCAAATGGAAAAAGGAGTATGAAGCTAGCTTTGAGCAATTTAAGTAGTTGTTGACACATGCACCATTACTAAAGATTGTAGATCTGAACAAAGAGTTTGTGGTATTCATAGATGCTTGCAAGAGAGGACTTGGTGGAGTTCTTATGAAGGATGAATAGGTAGTATGCTATGAGTCGCGAAAATTAAACGAGCACAAGCAGAACTACCTGACACGTGATCTTGAGTTAGCAACGATCATACATGCACTGAAGATGTGGAGGCACTATCTTCTTGGCAGACAGTTTATGCTTATGAGTGATCACATTGGGTTGAGGTATTTGTTTGTCTAGACGAATCTGAATGCCAAGCAGACTAGATGGTTGGCCACAATCAGCGAGTTTGATTTTGAAATGGACATCAAAGGTAAAGAGAATAAGGTGGCAGATAGGTACAGATACATCACTTGGCAGCTGTGAGCTCCTATGGGATGGACTTACAAGATAGGATCTTGCAGGCAGGACAACAAGATGTCAGGGATATGGAGATTGTGCACAGGTTGCAGCAGGGTGATAGTACAGGTCATGGTACATGTACAGCTACATTTAATGGTACAGATACATGTATTGGTACATGTACATGTGACATTACAGGTACAGGTGCAGGTGCATAGGGCATGGACTATCATCTTACAATGAATGGATTGGTCAGGTTCTAAGACAAGACATATGTACCGGATAGTAGTGAACTCAGGAAGGTGATCTTGAGGGAGTTTCATGCAAAAACATATTCATGACACCTGGGTTATTAGAAGACACTGACAGCAGTGAAGAGGTATTACTGTTGGTCGTATTTTAAGAGGGATGTAGCGAGTTTGTGGCGAGGTGTTTCGACTGTCAATGAGTGAAAGCATAGTGTAAACATCCAGGTGGAATGCTATAACCGATTGAAATTCCAGATTGCAAATGGGAAATTATTTCCGTGGATTTCATCACAGGGTTGCCAAAGACAATGAATCAGCTTGCTTCCATCATGGTTATTGTGGACAGGTTAACAAAGGTTTCACACTTCATTTCGGTAAAGTCTATGTACTCAACGAGCGATGTGGCACAGGTGTTCATCATAGATGTGGTTAGGCTAGATGGTGTTTTGAAGAATTTTGTGTCAGACAAGAATGCAAAGTTCACTTCCAAGTCTTTGAAGGAGTTATTTGCAGGTTTAGGCATAGAGTTGGCATTTAGCACAACTTATCATCCGCAGACAGATGGACAAATAGAGAGGGTCAAGAGGATATTAGAGGACATGTTGAGGATGTATGTGATGCATCAGTAGAGGAAGTGGGAAGAGTATCTCCCTTTGGTAGAGTTCACATACAACAACAGTTATCAGGAGTCATTGAGGATGAGTCCCTTTGAGGCATTGTATGAGCAGAGTTGTAACACTCCTATCAGTTGGATTGATCCGGTTAGCAGGGTGTTGATTGGACCAGAGATGTTGGTAGACATGGAACATGAAATGAAAGTGATCAAGAAGAATCTAAAGGTAGAACAGGATAGGAAGAAGAGTTATGCAGATAGGAATAGGTTGTTCAAGGAGTTCCAAGTTGGGGAGTAGGTGTACTTGCACATCAAACCAAATAAGAGCTCCTTGCGGATTGGATAATGTGCCAAGTTGGCACCGCAATTTTGTGGACCCTTCAATATCATTGAGAGGATTGGGCCAGTAGCCTATTGACTTGCGCTGCCTCTGACAGTGAAAGTCCATGATGTTTTCCATGTATCTTTCTTACAAAGTATGTTAAGGATGTTAATCATGTGATCGAATGGTTTGTATTGCAGGTGGAACTAGATGGACAATTTCATCCGAAGCCTCAATGTATATTGCAAAGAAAGGTTCTCATTCTCTAAAACCAAGCAATCAAGAAAGTTAAAGTGCAATGGAAGCACTTTGAGCCCAATGAAGCTACATGGGAGATGGCAGATCAGATGCGAGCTATGTATCTTTCCTTGTTTGTCCGTTGAGGCAAAGAAGGTTAGCATGGTGGTTTGGTATTTTCTTATGGTGGTTTGGCATTTTCCTATGGTGGTTTGGTATTTGCTTATGGTGGTTTGGTATATGATTTATGGTGGTTTGATATATGCTTTATGATGGTTTGATATATGTTATATGATGTTTTGATATATCCTTAGATATGATGACTATTATATGTTTGACATGGTGGTTTGGTATTTTCTTATGGTGGTTTGGCATTTTCTTATGGTGGTTTGGTATTTGCTTATGGTGGTTTGGTATATGATTTATGGTGGTTCGATATATGATTTATGATGGTTTGATATATGTTATATGATGTTTTCATATATCCTTAGATATGATGACTGGTATATGTTTGATATATGTTTTGGTAATATAATTTGGCATATGATTTGGTCTCTATATTTATGGTGATGTTGTTATATGTACACTCATGTATGGATGTAAATATCGTTGTCTTATAGAGCTCCACTATGCGGTATGGGTGTCATGTCATTATGGTTATGTTATCATGTTAGTATGTTATCATGTAGTTATGTTATCATGTCATGTGGATTGACACTCAGCAGGATGATCATTTTAAATATCGTAATGAGCTGTGAAGCTCCACTATGTGGTTGTCACATTGTCATGATGTTCTTCCATTGAGCAGATATTTAATTATAAATATTGCATCGAGTTGTGTTATAAAGCTCCATAAGCAATATGTCTTCTTTCAATAGGTTGTTGAGATATATGAGTGATTGAACACCGAGGACGGTGTCCCTCAAGGGGGAGGGTTATGTAATAGCCCTGGTGAAAATTCCATGTAATGAAAGTTAAAAAAAAAAAACAATAAACACGGATGAATGGGACACTTATTCCAAGCTGAATGTTGGGCAAGGCATCCTAGGGGGTGTTCTTTTGGTTGTTTATGTCTAAGGGAATTGGCAAAGGCAACGGCTAAGGCATTAAAAGGCAAAATGGCATTTTTGTCACATTTATTTATGAAAATAATGGAAATTAGGAGAAAGATGTGAAAGGTCACAGGTTGCATGTGAGGAGGAAAATGAAGGAAAATAATGGAAAATGGAGAAAATAGAAGCCTCATCCATAAAAAGGCTTCTGAGGATCATTTGGTAACCTTTTGTCAGTTTAGTTTTGGAGCACTCTCATTATTCTTTCTCTCTCTCACACTCTTGGACACTTATAGTTTTCTTGGAACACTTTGACATTGGAGCAGTAAAGGCAAAGAAGGCAAGAGGAAGTAAAGATCAAGCAGGGAAAGGCAGGATCAAGTAACTACAACAGGCTTCATTGCAGGTATCGACTTGCATGTGTATTTTCCTTGCTAGATTTGGCATGCATGGGATTGCATGTGTTTCTTTCCTACCATGGCATGGGTTTTTCCAGGTGTGACAATATTTTCAGCCTAACCTTGCCATTTCCTGATAGCTTTGATGAGATTGGTTCTCTCATTCGGTTTATGTGGGATGGATGGATTGGATTCAAAACTGAGTGAGGTGCATCTCTGAATTGACCAACACATGGTGTAGTGGTCCATGAACCGGACTGAGAATGCATGAAGCAACTGGCCTAGTCACACCTGAACTAGACTGTGAGTTACGATAAAGCCAGATTGTGTGCCTCAGTGTGCCTAGGAATCCTTGCCAGTGAATGACGGGATATACAGTAAAGCCAAGAGGTGGATTTTCTCTCCATTGGACCTAGTGGTTATGGGATGGAATAAATGGTAAATCCTCGAGAGTGTGCCTCAGTGTAGGGCCTAGTGATCCCTGGGTCAGACTGCGGATACACGGTAAATCCTGCCAGACTAGGAGGCACTCAAATTCCTCACGGTATAGGTGAAGAACTATGGTGGCATCCACATTGATTGGTGTTTTTGATGTGTTCTACGAGTCCCACTTTCATGCTTGGAATATGGCACGAGGGTGGTTGGCTGAAGAGAGACTTGGCTCAACCAATCTATGGTCGGGTGGAATGTGGTAGTCCCATCATTGGTTGGTTCATTGCATTGATTAATGGGAAATTCATTCCATTGATTTTCATGTGTAAATATGTTGATATATATATATATATATGGATTTTGATGCCTAATATGTTCATTGTAATTTTGTTCCTATTATGCTGGTTAGATGTATATTTTGTGACAACATCTATGTATCTCTCTCAACATGTTATTACTTGTATTTTAATGGATATGGTATCTATGACTTAATAAATGATAAGGCAACAAATGTCATGAGGAAACAATGGTTCATGGCGATTCTCTTATAAGTATGAGATCCATACACTTAATTCTGTTGTTTATACCTGTAGGTTACATGTTGCCAATATGTTAGATGAAATGCCTTTCATGGATAGTAGGGGTCTGGTTAAGGTCTTAATCAATTATTTACTTTTGCACCATTGTTTCCCTGTACTTTACTTGATTCTAAGCTTTCATCCCATTCTGGGCAGTGGCCTAGGCTCTGGGCCTAAAAAGTGGCTTAAATATCGGGGTCACTAGCACAGAACTAGCAAATTTAGTCCACAGTTGTTGGCAGGAGGGCCTATGAGAGCAACTTTAGGTCTCTGGTCGCTCCCTTCCCCATAGCATGAGAATGACTATGGTCTCAGAGGTCTAGAACAGCAGTGGGACCTAGGGACATGTTGTCTAAGCAGATGACTTGTCTCTTAAGGGCTCTGTTGATGATGTTTGATCATTGTTGGTGATGTTTCATCAATTCCACTTCCTTAAGGTCACATAGGAGGTCGAATTTGATCATAGTGGCCTCTCATCTCATGTTTACCCCAGATGGCATGGTTACTTGAGTGGATGTGGGAGGAGGGTGTTAAAGACCGGTATCAAAGCATGGTTCAACTCTCGAAATGGATGTGGTGAATACGTTATTCGTGCATGCATGTCAGTTGCAGGTGTGTCTCTTACACTTGTATACTTGTTGCAATTTCTTGATTTTTTATTAGGGTTGTAGTATGGTTATCATGGAGAATTTGATGTTCCATGAAGAGTATTTGACATGAGTATGTGACTGACTATATATGGTTATTTATCGCTTACATTTGATTTTATGTCACCTATTTGCATCCTTGTATGTTAGGTTACATTTGGAATATTTTGATTACATGTATCAGTCTTGTAGGTTGATTGCAAGAACTAATCAATTATGTTCAACTACATGTGTTTATGCGTGTTTATCGTTGGCTAGGCATTGCTTATGTATATTGTCGGTTGCATGTAGCAATGTGTATAAAGGAGTAATGGTTGTTGTCATGCATGAGGTCATATAATGCATTGTTGATATGGCCTTGCATTAATGACTGGACCCTAGTTAGAGTGATGTTTATGAGTGAATACACTCAGTTGCATATTTTTATGCGATGTTATGATTATGTTCTACATGTTTCATGTTGATTTGTTGATCTTGCAAACAAGGTATCCTACCCAAGCTATACTAAGGTACGTTGGTTTATTGTGATTTTGTTTATTAGACATAGTATGCATTGTAGGAAGAGAAAGATCAAATGGCTAGCAAGGTGGTAGACTACGTAGAATTTCCCTATGCATCAGATGAGCAACGTGGTGTGGGGCATACTTTTGATTTGGTCGATACATTGAGAAGTTTGGAGGAAGAGATAAGGAGCTGTAAGCCAGGTAATGATCAAATCATACAGGCACAAGAGAAGCAAGTAGAGGTGAATACTATACTTCTTCAAAGTTTGTTAGAACTGCAGTGACAAGGGCCGCTTCGAATCAGCCATGCACATGAGGATGGGACTAGTGGATCATATGGCAGTAGATCTCTTGGTAGACACAGATAAGATAGATCTGACACGGTGAGAGATGGCAGGTTGTTGGACACTCCAGAAATGAGGGGCGATGATTATTCTAGTTCTAGTTCTAATAGACATCATGATCTTCATCGCTATCATCCTTACAAGAGGATTGATAGGGGATACTTACCAGATAAATTCAAGAAAGAAAAACCACATCCTTTTGATGGAGATGTGAAGAAGCTGGAAGATGCAGAGGCTTGGATACTTGGGATGAAAAAATTCTTTAATTTGCATGAGTACATAGATAAAATGAAAGCTAGAATAGCCATCTTCAGCTTGAAAGGTAAAGTAGACATCTGGTGGGAAGATGTTAAGTGGGTTAGAGACACCAGGACAGATGACTTGATTTAGCAGGAATTCAAGAAGCTTTTTAGGGAGAAGTACTTATCAGAAATGTACTACGACTTTAAGGCAAAATAATTCTATGAGTTAAAGATGGGATCAATGACAGATGAAGAGTACATGACCAAGTTTCTAGAACTATTGAGGTATGTATCTTATCTTACTAATGAGAAGTTTAAAGTTTATAGATTTGTTAGTGGTTTTCCATTAGTTTTTAGAGATAGTATTGAGTATCATGAACCTCGGTCACTTGAGGAAGTTATTGGGAAACTGAAGCATTGCTATAAGAAATCAAAGCTTAAGAATGAATCTCAGCATGGATGGAAGGGAAAAGACAAAGGTATAGGTAAATGACAGCCTGAGAGGACAATGCCTCAACATGCAGATGGGAAAGAAAATGTGGCCACACAAAAGAGATTCAATGTAGCTAGACACAGACATGGGTCACAACAACAACAACAATAGCATAGAGGTGAGGGCACTAGTCGGTTGGAGTGTTGTACATGAGGTGAGGAACACCTTAGGATAGATTGTCCACAACATCAGGGTGGAAGGCCTAAGATATACAATGCTCAAGAGGCATAGACTATTGGGGATGTTGGTCAGAGTATTCCATGTATCTATGCAACAATGGACAATATGCAAGAAAAACACTAGGCATCTATCATTGAGATGGATGGTAAGCTCTGTGATCAAGTTATTTCTATTTTGATTGACCCTGAATCTAATTATAGCTATGTTAGTCCTGACTTGGTGGATAAGTGTGGTATGAATAAGGAATTGCATGCAAATTCTTGGTTAGTGCAGTTGGATACAGGTACAAAGAAGTGAGTTCATCATTGGGTAAGAGCTTGCGCATTTGATTTTAATGGTATGCCTACAGCAACCCATTTGAATGTGTTACCACTGGGATCATACAATATGGTGTTGGGCATGGATTGGTTGTATCTACATAGAACCAAGGTTGAATGTTATTACAAAGCTATTGTATGTGTTGATGAAAATGGAGAACCAAGAGTCTTGTGAGGTAAGAAGAAGGCCACATCAGTTAGGATGGTGATAACTATGCAAGCAAAACGTAGCCACAGGAAGGGGTGCAAGCTATTTACAGTACACATTTCTAGTGATAAGGGTAAGGAGGTTGAGGATGTAGATGTGTTGATCAGATATCCAGTGTTGTGGCAATTTTAGGATGTATTCCCTGAAGACATTAAAGAGTTGCCACCTCACATGGAGGTAGACTTTTCGATTGAGTTGGTGTCAGGGGAAGCTCCAACATCGAAAGCACCTTACAGGATGAGCACACCTGAGTTGGTTGAGTTAAAATTTCAGCTGAAGGAAACATTGGATAAGGGATACATTAGGCCAAGTGTATCAACTTGGGGCACATCGGTCTTGTTTGTGAGGAAGAAGGATATTACCCTTAGATTATGCATTGATTACAGGCAGCTGAACAAAGTGACTATCAAGAACATATATCATTTTTCGATCATTGATGACTTATTCAATCAGTTGAAGGAAGCAACAATGTTCTCAAAGATTGACTTGAGATCCGGATACCATCAGGTACGCATCAAGCTAGAGGACATTTACAAGACTGCATTTAGGACTAGGTATGGGCATTATGAGTTTTTTGTTGTTCCATTTGGCTTAACTAAGGCTCCAGTTACATTCATGTGTTTGATGAATAGTGTGTTGCATCCATATTTGGATAATTTTGTTATTACGTTCATTGATGATATACTGGTATATTCTAAAAATGAGTAAGAGCACGTCGAGCACGTAGCAGAAGTATTAAGGTTGTTGAGAGAGCATCAATTGTATACTAAGATGAGCAAGTGAAATTTTTTTCAGACTGAGGTACACTACTTTGGACATGTGGTCTCCAAGGAGGGAATTGTTGTAGATCTAGAGAAGATAAGGGCCATCATGGAGTGGGTAGATCCTAAGAATATGGATGAGGTGAAATATTTCATGGGTTTGGCAGGCTACTATAGGAGGTTCATTAGGAACTTCTCACAGATTGCTTATCTCATCACATCATTGTAAAGGAAAGGTAAGAAGTTCAAATGGACAAACGAGTGTGAAGCTAGCTTTAAGTAGGTTAAGTAATTGTGGATGCATTCACCAATACTACAGATTTCAGATCCGGACAAAGAGTTTGTGGTATGCATAGATGCTTGCAAGAGAGATCTTGGTGGAGTCCTTATGCAGGATGGATAGGTAGTATGCTATGAGTCACAAAAGCTAAACAAGCACAAGAAAAACTAATTGACACAAGCTCTTGAGTTAGAAATTATCATACATGCACTGAAGATGTGGAGGAACTATCTTCTTGGCATGTGGTTTGTGCTGATGAGAAATCACATTGGGTTAAGGTATTTATTTGACCAGCCAAATATAGACGCCAGGCAGGCTAGATGGTTGGCCACGATCAATGAGTTTGAATTCGAGATCAAGTACATCAAAGGTAAAGAGAATAGGGTGACATATGCTCTCAGCAGACAGGTACAGGTACATCACTTAGGACTTAGAGATCCTATGGGACAGACTTGCGTGATAGGATCTTGCAGGGAGGACAACGAGATGTCAGGTAAATGGAAATAGTGCATAGGTTGCAGCAGGGTGATAGTACAGGTACAGGTCATGGTACAGGAACAGGTGCAGGTACATGTACATGTAGTGGTATAGGTACATGCGGCAATACAAGGATAGGTACAGGTGCAGGTGCAGGTGCACAGGCCATGGACTATCATCTTACAACGGATGGATTGGTTAGGTTCTGAGACAGGATATATGTATCAAATAGCAATGAACTCAGGAATGTGATCTTGAGGGAGTTTCATGCAAAACCATATTCAGGTCACTTGGGTTATTAGAAGACACTGACAATGGTGAAGAGTTATTACTATTGGTTGAATTTGAAGAGGGATATAGCAGAGTTTGTGGAGAGGTGTTTTGACTGTCAACAAGTGAAATCAGAGTATAAACATCTAGGTGGACTGCTATAGCCGATTGTGATTCCAGAGTGGAAATGGGAGGTTATTTCCATGGATTTCATCATGGGGTTTCCAAAGACATTGAAGCAGCATGATTCCATCATGGTCATTGTGGACAGGTTAACAAAGGTTGCACACCTCATTCCAGTAAATTATAATATGTACTTAGCTAGTGATGTGGCGTAAGTGTTCATTAGAGATGTCGTTGCACTACATGGTGTTCCGAAGAAGATTGTGTCAAACAGGGATGTGAAGTTCACTTCCAAGTTTTGGAAGGAGTTATTTGCAGGTTTGGGCATAGAGTTGGCCTTCAACACAACTTATAATCCGCGGATAGATGGAAAAATAGAGAGGGTCAATAGGATATTAGAGGACATATTGAGGATGTATGTGATGCATCAGCAGAGGAAGTGGGAATATTATCTCCCTTTTGTAGAGTTTTCATACAACAACAATTATCAAGAGTCATTGAGGATGAGTCCCTTTGAGGTATTGTATGGGCGCAGTTGTAACACTCCTATCAGTTGGAGTGATCTGGTTATCAGGGTGTTGATTGGACCAAAGATGTTGGCAGACATGGAATAGGAAATGCAGGTGATCAAGAAGAATATAAAGGTAGAACAGGATAGGCAGAAGAGTTATACGGATAGAAACAGGTTGTTCAAGGAGTTCTAGGTTGGGGAGTAGGTGTACTTACACATCAAATTGAAGAAGAGCTCCTTACACATTGGATCATGTGCCAAGTTGGAACCACGGTTTTGTGGACCCTTCAGTATCATTAAGAGGATTGGACTAGTAGCCTATCGAATTGCACTGCTTCCGACATGAAAGTCCACGATGTTTTCCATGTATCTCTGCTTAAGAAGTATGTTAAGGATGTTGATCATGTAATTGACTGGCCTGTATTGCAGGTGGTACTAGATGGAGAATTCTAGTCGAAGCCTCAATATATATTGTAGAAAAAGGTGCTCATGCTCCAGACCAAGCAATCGAGCAAGTTAAAGTGCAATGGAAGCACTTTGGACGTGATGAAGCTACATGGGAGATGGTGGATCATATATGGGATATGTATCCTTGTTTGTTGGTTGAGGCAAAGCAGCTTGACATGGTGGTTTGGTATTTGCTTATAGTTGTTTGGTATTTTCTTATGGTGGTTTGGTGTTTTCTTATGGTGGTTTGGTATATGATTTATGGTGGTTCGATATATGCTTTATGATGGTTTGATATATGCTATATGATGTTTTGTTATGTGCTTACATATGATGACTAGTATAAGTTTGATATATGTTTTAGTATATGATTCGGCATATGTTTTGGTATCTATACTTATGGTGATGTTGCTATATGTACACCCGTGTATGGATGTAAATACCGCAATGAGTTGTGTTATAAAGCTCCACTATGTGGTAAGGGTGTCATGTCATTATGGTTACGTTATCATGTTATTATGCTACCATGTGGTTATGTTATCATGATGTTATGATGTCATGTGGATTGGAACTCAACAGGATGATAATTGTAAATACAATAATGAGCTATGTTATAAAGCTCCACTATGAAGTACATTGTCATGTTCTCATGATGTTTTTCTCTTGAGAAGATCTTTCATTATAAATATTGCATCGAGTTGTGTTGTAAAGCTCCGTACGGAATATGTCTTCTTTCAGCAGGTTGCTGAGGTATATGAGTGATTGAACACCGAGGACAGTGTCCCCCAAGGGGGCAGGTTTTATAACAACCCTGGTGAAAATTTCATGTAATAAAAGTTAAAAAACAATAACCACGGATGAATGGGACACTTATTCCAAGGTGAAATGTTGGGCAAGACATCCTAGGGGGTGTTCATTTGGTTGTTTGTGGATAAAGGAATTGGAAAAGGCAATGGCTAAGGGAATAAAAGGAAAAATGGCATTTTTTGCACATTTATTTATGAAAATAATTGAAATTAGGAGAAAAAGGAGGTGAAAGGTCACAGGTTGCATGTGAGGAGGAAAATGAAGAAAATAGAGGCCTCATCCATAAAAATGCTTCTGAGGATAAGCGGTAACCTTTTGTCAGCTTAGTTTTGGAGCACTCTCATTATTCTCTCTCTCTCTCTCATACTCTTGGACACTTAGAGTTTTCTTGGAGCACTTTGACATTAGAGCAAGAAAAGGCAAAGAAGGCAAGAGGAAGAAAAGATCAAGCAGGGAAAGGCAAGATCAAGCAGCTACAACAGGCTTCATCGTGGGTATCGACTTCCATTTGTATTTTCGTTGGTAGATTTGGCATGCATGGGATTGCATGTGTTTCTTTTATACCATGGCATGGGGTTTTCCAGTTGTGACATTATTTTTAACCTAGTGTTGACATTTCGTGATAGCTTTGATGAGATGGGTTCTCTCATTCGGTTTATGTGGGATGGACAGATTAGATTCGAAGCTGAGTGGCGTGGATCTCCAAATTGACAAAAACAATGTGTAGTGTTCCCTGAACCAGACTAAGGATGCACGAAGCCACTAGCTTAGTAACCCCTAAACCAGATTGTGGGTTGCAGTAAAGCCAAATTGTGTGCCTCGGTGGGCCTAGGAATCTTCTTCGGTGAATGGCGAGATATATGGTAAATCCACGAGGTGGATTTTCTCTCCGTTTGGCCTAGTGATTCCGAGATAGAATGCATGGTAAAGCCTGGAGAGTATGTCTCGGTGTAGGGCTTAGTGATCCCTAAATCGAACTGTCTTAAATCCCAGGGTCCCTAGAACAAAACTGGAAACTTTAGTCCATAGTCATTGGCAGGTAGGCCTATTGTTACACCAGACAAATCCCTCTTGTGGACAAGAGCGATCTCCCTAGATCCTTGATAGAAACTAGAAACAAGAAAAATAATTGAACTCACTCTTTCCCTAAGTTCAACTTGTTTGAATTATAAGAATCAAAGCTAATGGATGAGCCTCTTACCTATTTCACGAAATTCTTGATGAAGATCCCTTTTTTTGATTTGATGCAACTCTTCAATGCTTGATAAGACCTGCAGACATTGACCAAAAGGATCAAAAGCACATGTGATATAATAATCCAAACAACTTAAACTAATGATCAGGGAGATTGGGAATTCAATTTTCCTTAATAAACATTATAAACAATTGTAAACCATTCATTATTTCAATAAGACAAATCAATGGGAGAAAGTGTTCATTTATATTAATTAAAGATTAAGAGGATCCTTACATCCTTCGCCTTGATGTTGTGAGGTCCCCCCCAAATGCCTTCAATCTCCTCCTTAGATGACAAGCTTTCCAATCTCAAACCAATAACATAAGTTTGTCTTCTCTTAGTTTTGACCTCCTCAATCCCTCTATCCTCTAGTCATTTTATAGGCCAAGAGGAAGAAGTTTCAGATCCAAAAGAGGAGGATGAGACTCCTATTGGCATTATGATATAGGTGTTGTCCTTGATGGCAACTCACTCAGAGATATGATATAGGTGTTGTCCTTGGTGGCAACTCAATCAGAGGATAGATCTTAGTACAACAACTCAAGAGAGAGAGATATACGCAGGTTAACCTTGATGAAAGTTCGTATACACGCGGGTGAGAAAAACAAAAAGCGTGTATACGTACACACGCAGGTTCACAGAAGGAAAGGTGCGTACATGTTGGAAAACTAAGTTCTGGTCCATGGTATTTTGGTATTGGTCCATGGTATTTGGTCTGAAATGTTGACCCGAGGTATTGGGTCCAAGGTATTGGTTCTACATGGTTTTGGACCATGGTATTGAAAGAAGCCTAAACCTATATAAGGAGAAGATCATTAGGCCAAGGGTGTAGGTGTGGTGACTATCTGATGAAGAGGGAGATCTAGTATACTGGTTATGGGTTTGAAATGCTTGGCTCAATTTGAATCAAGGAGGCTCCTATGCGGTTGATAAAGTTGGAAATTGCAGCGAAGGTATAAGTAATTATCTTTAGATCTATACGCAGGTTCTCTCTGGTGAAAGAGCGTATACACGCTGGTTTGACACAGTCAAGTAGCGTATACATTATGAGATTTGATGTTTCAGGTTGCTATTGGTTCTAGTGGTTGTTGTAGAGTTCTGGGCTCTGGTATGTGTTATGGTAACTATGTTTTGATGACAGGGTTTCAGTAATTCAAGTATTGGGTGATTAAGAAATTGATGATTGTATTGTAGTGGTGATTATTTTGTATTTATGGATCCAGTCTGAAAATTTATGAAACGTGGTCCCTGGAAGAAAATAGAAGGTTGTAGCCTTCTGTAGGCCAGCACCTATGTACTAGCACATCAGCTAGTACAAGAGCTAAGGGGGTTGTAGCTCCCTTCTAGGAGAGTCTGGAGAATGAGAGAAGGTTGTAGCCTTCTGCAGGTAGCAGCCTGCATACTGGTATAAGACTGCACCAGTACAGATACATTGTAAAAAGAAGTTTCTAATTAAAGAAAATAGAGACGAATTGCAACATGTGGTTTGCACCCACACTAGGTTTCCACCTTATATCATGGTGTTCATGTGTGCTTCTTATGTGTGATGATCTGTTCTGTTTTACTGCTCCTATTTACTGTTCATATGGTTAATAATGTTCTGATGCACTCATTGAAGATCAACTACCTGAATCATAAGTTTACTGGATGTACGCTAGTTGCATTTAACACAGTTGCGTATATACGTGGATATCCTTAACTGAAGTAGTGTATATTAATCTGAGCATGAAAATGAAAAAGTGTTTGATTTGATAATACTGATTCACCCCCCCTCTCACTATTATTTCCAACAAATCCTTCATTGAGGGATTAGGTTACTATGATAAAATGGATGAAGATGCATCCTTTTAGGGTTATAGTTTGAATATCCATCACTTGGAATCTTTCAGTTGGGGGATATTTGACCGACTATGTTTCTAGAGTGTACTTTTTATTTGTACTTTCTTAAATTCACATGTGCGGGTTTATAGTGGTAGACAAAGCATAGATTTGCGCTGTTCTTAGAGTTAATTCCAGTGAATGCATGGGAAACTCTATAAAAATCGACGCGGGTGGAACTTAACAAGGTGTGACAGCTATTTCCCCAAATTTCTCATCTACTTCAAAATATTTTGGGTTGTTTGACTTCTGAGGGAGCTGGTTCAAACATGTTCACGGATGATAAAAAGATCCATAAACTGATCAAATGTCATGGCGACAAATTGACATGTAACAGATTGCCCCCTAAATCATGAATTTTGTAAAAACAAGTTTAAAATATTGAAGTGCTTTATCATTCCAAGGATCGGATCAAAGGCAATGGTTGGAAACCTATAGGGAACATTCAAAAATTATAATGCAAATATGTATAAAAAAAACATCTTTGAGGTAGTCATTCCCATACTCAGAGTAAAGAGAACTCAATGAACAAGCATGGAAAAACCAAAATCATATAGATAGTAGACACAAAATGGACGCAACCATCTATCACAAATAGGTCTACATAATTATGAATATAAAATCTCCTTGCAACCTGGATTGATGAAACTACATCCAGGGTCTTGATCTCGATCTCTCGATCCACCGTATGAATCTAACCATTCGAATGAATGTTTTGAAGTTAAACATGGCAGAAACCACTTGATTACCGGTCAATGATGTGAACCATTAACAAGCGTGAGAGAAACCACCAATAATGACAAACAGTTCTCAAGGTACTTATAGTACAATCTATGAAGTGTGAATAGGTGATCTGAAGTTGAACACTTATAGAATCGTTCAATTGAAGGCCAATGATGAGAACATGTCATCGAAAACAAGAAACCTGCCATTAAGGCATGCAGGCTTCAAGGTACTAAAGGTTTCTAAATCAACTTCCTAGATAATGAGTTGAAGTCGATAGGAAGCCGCTCATCATAGGAAAGCCTATGACATGAAACATAATGTCAAGTTTTGAAAATAGATTGCAAGGAATGATTCAAGGATGACCGACGTGATTGAAGGCATATATTTTTCAAAGGGGATTTGAATTGAGTTTGAACTTCTCTTGAACACATAATGACACGATAGTGACTCGGAAACATTTGACTTAACGGTAACATCAAAAACCATGAAGACTTTCAATGAGGATTGATTAACTACAAGACAAATGGATTTCCCAACCTGGACATGAGTGTGACAGAGTG
This sequence comes from Pinus taeda, assembly GCA_000404065.3. Lineage (NCBI taxonomy): Eukaryota > Viridiplantae > Streptophyta > Pinopsida > Pinales > Pinaceae > Pinus > Pinus taeda. The sequence goes on along the minus strand of APFE031630564.1, from coordinate 26,255 downwards.
CCATGTTCAAGAGCGACTTGCTACCTTTTAAAAATGATAATGTAAAATGGACACCTTTTCCCAATTCCCCCCCACCATTACTAGCAAGTGCCTCTTTATTTTTTACAAGCTTGAGGAGGATAACATACACTTGGATTGTAAGCTCATCCTTCAGATGATTCCATCAAAGTATTTTTATCGAACCCTAAGAAGGAATAGTTTGGTCTTGTTATGCTTAACAGGTCTTATATTGTTTAGTTTTTTATGAGTCCAGTAAAGGAGTAACTTCATGTCATTTTCTTTTAAGGGTTTTGAAAAAGACACAAAAAGGAAACTCATTCAGTGCTTTTACCATAAAATTCTAACGAGCCCAAAGAAAGTAAAGCTCGACATTTTTCAATTTTAGAGAGTCAAAAAAAAAGTAGACTCCATCACATTCTTTTTCGTCAGTTTTAGTAAAGTCTGAAAAAGGATAAAATAATACAAGAGAGAACTCTATTGACCATATTTGGTCAATGTATACCTTTTTCGTAAATAGTCCTTACTCAGTTCGTAAAAGGGGTAAACTTATACTGAGTGGACAGTTGTTCATTTACTTTTATGAGTTCGAACAAGCAAGTACTCGGTAATCTTTTCGTTTTGAAAGAATCTGAAAAGGGCTTAAAAGAGGACTCCATGATTTTCGCTTTTCGTAATTTTTAAGAGCATGAAAAGTGATAAAAGTGTACTAAAAATTCAAAATGATTCATCTTGGCTCCGTAACCTACCCTGCAAATTTAAACTCAATAACTTGTCATAATTGCTCAAAAAATGTCATTTTCCCTCCCAAAAGGTTTTAAACATAAAAAAAATAATATTTTTTAGCTCCAAAAAACTTTATAAAAGTGGGAAAGGTAAATTACTAGGTAAATTACTTCCACCATTTGCATTTTTATCGTTTGAGAGCAGAGAGAGAATTTTTTACCACCAGTCTTGCAGGACTAATTCCGAGCTAACCGGTGGACAAAATCATGCATTGTTTCTTCCAGGTAGAAAATCTCTCCTTAACTTAGCTTTTCATACATTTAAAATTTCATTTTAAGCTTTCACTTTTTTTTTTGGGCAAAACTATGTTTAAAAATGTGCCCTCGACCCTGCGTTATTTCTTTTCAGTCTGGCTCGCGCAGGCAGATAAAATTTTCCATACGAAAAATCACGGCCTGTGCAAAATTTTACTGGAAAAATCCATGCAACTGCGCCCTGTCCGTAAAACAGTGGCCGCGCAAGCACTGAGGATTTATTTTTAAAAAAGTTTTGGGCCAAAAAAACATGAGACAGTTTTCTAAAATGATTCTAATCCTTTTAAAATGGTCATTTCAGATCATTTGATTGCTCAAAATGGAGTGGAGAGAAAGAGAGCATGAGGCCAATGACTTGGCAGCATTGGCAGATCCGGCCACCATGCAGGCTCTCAGGACTTGTGTGCCTCCTAAAATATTGGCTTATTCCTTGGATGAAAGCTCAAGTAGATCTGATGACATGGCTGGTAAGGACCTGGAATGTCCAAGAACAATGTTTTGTGATTGTCAATCATCGCGTTTGATCCGGATTTAAACAGGAACACAACAAAATACAGAGATAACCATATACACAAATATGCAGCGGAAATAATACTTCATTTCATTAATGGAAAATACTGAAATATGCTTACAACCAGAAACGGAAATAAACCAGCTAGGGCGATAGTAGCTGATCTCTGAGAAGAGATGTGGTGACTACATGCCTCTGAACTGTGTTACAATGAGGCTCGGAGGCCTATTTATTGTTGAGAAACAATGAAAAACCCTTCACATCCCAAAACCTGACCCTAGAAGATGAAACGCCAAATTGTGGGCCCCGTTTGGGTAAATTAGTACATCAATTTCCCGGGGTCCTAACTTTGGCATATGATCTCCGTTTGACGCGTACGATAGCTCGTTAGAAAGTTCTATCCGAGAACTACCACTTTGGGAAGAGAAACATTAGTCCATGGACCCATGTTGCCCCCAGATTTCCCAAAAAACGTCGTTTAGGGCCTCAAAACGGCTCCGGAAGTTCAGGACCCGAAAAACTGCTAAAAATAGTAACTGTGCTACAATTTAGGAAACTGAAAAAGCTGAAAGAGACAATTGTGGGGGTCCAAATGGAATTAGCGGGTGGCCACCAATATCCACCTGGATCATTCCTCCTCCCTTAGGAAGCAATGGTCCCCATTGTGTTGAGTTCCTCCATGAGATGAGGGAACTTCTGCTGCACTTGGTCCCTGGTGAGCCACTTGCCCTAGTGAAGGAGTTGTCCTTCTTTGACAAATCAATACAGTTAGATATTCTGCTGGCGAGTGTGCTTGATCTGTGTGTCCATGATCCGATCAGTTGCAGCTTGTTCCATGCAAGCTGGATTTAACTCTGTGGATGTGAGTTGTTCTGCAATGTCGGATGTGTCTAGTAATGGCGAAAAGTATGGCCGAAGGCAGTCGACATTGAACACCGGGTGCAGGCCAAGGAATGGGGGAATGCTGAGCTCAAATGCATTGTCTCCCACAGCCTTGGTCAAGGTGTAAGGGCCATATCGAAGTGGTCTGAGTTTCCGATAGGCTCCGGTAAGGCGTTCCTTTCGCAAATGCAACCAAACTTTGTCACCCACCTAAAACGTGTGTGGCACCCGATGTTGATCATGTCGTTGCTTGTACGTAGCATTTGATTTCTCCAGAATGTCATGGACCTGTTGGGGAATATGTTGGATGTGCTCAATGAAGTTGTTTGCCTTATCTGTTTCAGACTGGACATGAGCAAAATCTACATGAGTAGCTGCAAATGGCATGGCCACATCGATGGGACATAGTGGCTGGAATCCCAAGCCCACCTGAAAAGGGATGTGGCCAGTCGAGTTTTGGAGAGCCCGGTTGTAGCTGTGTTGAACATAGGGGAGGCTCTCGTCCCATGTGCGTGGATGCTTTGAGTTATACATGCGCAGAATGTGTACGATCATCCTGTTGACAACCTCTGTGTGGACATCACTTTGAGGATGGAAGGTTGTGGACTTAGTGAGTTTGGTGTCCAGCATCGACCAGAGACTAGACCAAAATGTACCGAGGAACCTGCTGTCCCAATCTGAGATGATAGACTGTGGGATCCCAAAGTGTACCCACACTCGTTCGAAGAAGAGTTTAGCAGTGGCTTCTGTTGTGATATTCTTCTTGCAGGCCGTCATAATGGCCATCTTTGAGAACCTGTCGACGACCACAAAAACATATTCATTTCCATGCTTAGTGGAAGGAAGGCCTGACATGTAATCCATGGAGATGGATTCCCAAGGCTGATTAGGGGTAGGCAACGGGGTATAGAGGCCTTGCTTCTTGATGATCGGTTTGGTAATGGCACAAGCAGTGCATGACCTGATGTACTTCCCGACATCCTATCAAAGATTCGTCCAATAGAAATACTTCTGCAGTATTGCCACCACTTTTCAACCCCAAAATGCCCAACAGCCCGACTGTAGTTTGATTCCCAAATCATCTTGGCACGCTCGCTTGAAGGAACACAAAGGTGACCCAGGTGGCATAACAGGCCGTCCTGGAGGTGAAAATCTAGAACATGCTGACCCTCCAAGAGGTTCTAGTATGTGTGGCTGAATTTCGGGTCGCTTTTGTAGAGTAGTGGCCAATCAGAAGTCTCGTGCCCACAAGAGTTGAGCACGGTGGTTAATGCCATGATCGATGGTCGACTGAGGCAATCTGCAAGCCCTTCTTATACTTGATATTCAAATGGAACTGTTGCAGGTATGTGGACCACTTCTGATGGAAATCATTCTGCAATTTCCCTTGGGTCTGTATGAACTGCAGGGGTCGATGGTTTGTGTGGATGACCTTTTCCTTCCCAAAAATATAATGCTTCCATTTTCGGCAGTCCTGCATAATGGAATACATCTCTTTATCATAAGTGGGATACTTCCGGACTATGTCTGAAAGTGTTTCACTGTGATATGCCACTGGATGCTCGTGTTGAGTAAGGACTGCCCCAATAGCATAGTTAGAGGCATATGTCTCTATAGAAATTTTGAATAATATGACACATATTCACAGAGATTATCCTGATTATACACTATTGTGGAATACATGCATAATACATAACCTCCTCTACGTTGATCATCAATTTACAGAAGTAGAAACAATAACATGCGCACATAGAAGCATCAATCGCACATATCAACACAGTATTTTCCCGATGATAGAATCTCGCTAAAAACCCCAACTATCTGTATATTATATTGATTGAGAACATGTAAAAATACATAGTACAATACTCTTCACAAGTATCTAGCACTATATCCACCTGTTACACAATACAGCTCAGATCTGATCTCCAAATCTCCTCTGCTGCTTGCCTGCCTCCACTACACAATACCTGCTGAGAATGAATGATAATGGCTCAAGAAAACTTGTATTTACTTGGAAAAATCACGTGAGAACAAGCTACAATTTCCCTTGGCCTCATTGGCATTACTCAATCCATTGCATGTGCAAATCTCATGCACAATTGATAGTCACAACTCACCCTTTCACTTACCTCTAACACTTGTCTCCACTGAATTGTCCATGCACTGAGTTAACTGATGTATTCTTCAGTTGCATTATGAGTTAATAATTAGTGAATTAATTAATAACTAATTCACACAACTCATCACTTAGTCTATTGGCCAGTTAGACTAAATACAAGTAGTTCAACTAAGTCAAACTGAACACAACTCCATTAATTGCTCATCTAACTCCACAGAGCTCAATCACTGAAGTCCTAACTGAAGTCCTCCATGCAATAGCTCAAGTAACCCATAAGAACCACGTATTTCCTTCATGCAGCTGCATGTACCACATCTGTAGCTCGAACTAAAGTGCTCCAAGAGAATAAGATAATGTTTATAGTCTAAATATTATTAAGAACTAATAATATTGGACTGTTCTATATTTAGACTAACAGTACCTCCGCTGTTGTCTAAAAATAGAACTCCATCTATTTTTACCAACTTGACCAATCATCCACAAAAAGCATCCTGCAACTCATAGACCATGATCCATATGTCTAAAAATAGACATAGTCTAAAAATAGACTTTGCGCCAAACCTTGCCTGCGGGACCACTTAGTGAAGGCGACTCCTTTCCACTAAGCTCCATCATCTTGTTGCATTCTCAACAAGCATTTCTTGTTGCACACTTTTCAATAGTCCAAACCTTTCTTACTACCCCCTTTCCCTTTCTTCATTCCCAAGATCCTCCTTACCCTTGTCTTTTACTAATCTTGGTCCCCTTCCTTACTTTTCCTTATTCTATCCCCCCTCTTCCTCTCTCTTTCTTCTTAGATTCTCATCCCTATTCTTTTGTGTTTTATCCTTGATTTTATCTAATTCCTTCCTTTACTCTAGTTAATTTATATTCTTTTTTTCTAGTTAGTTTAAATCCTTCAAATATTATTAATCTTATTCTTAATCTAATCTAATCTTATCAATGAAAATATCTACCATGATTCCTCTCTTAATTCCCTTCCCTTTATTTATCAATATTAATCATACATTTTCTATGTTGTTTTAATAATTAATAATAAATTTATTATTTTCTTTTAAATTTAATTATAATAAATTATTATTATTCTCTGATTAATTCTTTATTAATAGATTCATTTCCTTATACTTTATCTAATTCTAAACATTTTTTTGTTGAATATATCTCACCCTTAAAAGTTATATACATAAGATATTATGGCAAAAAAAACACGATCACATGACAAATTTTTTATTTTATTTTGTATTTTGTTTTTTTTATTTTATTTTTTATTAGAATCCAATATAATAAAAATATTATATTTTTATTTATATTTTTTATGTTAATTTGATTATTAATATATTACCCAACATACACTACAAGATCTCTTCTGCAACTTAATATATTATTAGTTACTCTTTTAGAAAACATGAATTACAAAATCTCTTAGCAATTAATTCACTCAATATTTTATAAGTATACTCTTTTAAAACCTTTCTTTGTTGTAAAATCGGATTTCTAATCACTTTATTGTTAATTTAGTTTGACTAATATTTATTATTAATTTGACTTAACATTATTTATAACTATAATTGGTTAAAGTCTCTCATTTCCCTTAATTTAATTAATAATTATTAATTTACATTGAGTTTTACAATCATTTTTCTCTTTGAATTAGTCAAATTCCATTACTTAGATCTATCTTGCATTTACACTAGTCTGGCACTCTTCGCTTCATCATTGGACTTTTTTGTCCCTAAGCATATGTGAAGTGTTCACCCTAAACCTCAGACATCTCAACGAGATTACATAGTGTTCTAGAAGTACTCATCACCATGTTTTATTTTAACCTATGACATTTAGACAAGTTTGTTTGAGTGGGGTTAATCCTCCTAACTCTTAATCTCAAATCTCATGGGGGGGTTGAGGATGGAAGTCATTTGGGGAATTAAAACTATACCAAGGGGTGTTCAAGATTGAAGGAACTTCACACAATTCTCGTAATAAGCCTTCAAATTTGAATTAGCTTTGCACAATCCTAGCAATAAGCATCCCACTATTCTTGTAATAAGGGTTCAAATTTGAAATAACTTTGCACAATCCCAACAATAAGCATCCCACTGTGAGTTGACCATGCTTTGGCTTAAGCTCAACTTAACACAACAATAATAATAATAAATATTTATCTTATCATTATTGATAATAAACATCCTACTATAAATTATATATTTATTATATTTTATAATAAAATAATTTATTTTTTAAATTATGGTTAAATTTCTGCACCAAAAATTATTTTGAGTAATTAAGAAAAATGATTATTATGTAAATTCAGATCCAGCCAATTACAATAAGTTTTAAACTTTATTATGAGACAAATATCTATCTTATATCTTTAATGAAAACTAATATCTATAAACTACAAACTTAAGAATTAAATAATAGATATATAGATATAGATTAAAAAGTTTCAATTTCAGTATTGTGTGTACGATAATAATAAAAATAATAAAATTAAGATAGTATTGTGTCTATTATTAATGAGTAAATATTCTACATGGTAGTGTGCGCACCATTATTTAAAATATTATTAATAAAATATTGTTAAATGACTCTTTTCCTTTTCTTTTTTTTCACACTTATGCCAGGTGAATTCAATATTGTAAAATTTGATTTAGGATGGCAATATTTTGAAAATGAGAAAAAGGTCAAAACTTAAATATTCAATAGAGCTAGTATTTAAAACACACCTTGAAAACTTAAAATTCATGTGTATCATATTTGTGATTCGTGTCTCATATTACACCCACATTTGTGATTCATGTGTATAACATTATATCCAAACTAGTTAGGATGGATCCACCTATAATTCCTTGGACTTTCACTATTTTTGTCTAAGTAGAGAAAGTGTATGGACTAACCCTACATTACTCATATATGCCTCGAAAATGGAATGTACAATTTTTTTTTGCCTCGAAAATGGAATGTACAATTTTTTTTGTTGTTGCATTGAAAAAGGTTATAATGATATACTCTCAAATTTATATTCATATAATCAATTTAGTAAGGATTATGATTGGATTAGATTATTATATAATTTGTTATTTATTTTAATATTTTTAAATTCGAATAAATCAATTTACAAAAGTAGTGTTATTGACACAATTTAGTTTAGAGAACCATGATTTAAAACTTTCTAGGATCATTTTGAGGCTTTAAACAATGTTTTTTGGGGGTGAAACTTTCTTATTGTGCAAGACTCCTTGATGCTCATATACCTTTCCAACAGTGCAAGAGTCGTGTCAATCAATGTTAGTATGCAAAAGTTATGCCTCTTGGTTGGAAGTTAACCTATCATGTTTGATCACTATGGTTCGAGAGAATGCCATGTCAACCCCTATTACTCATGAAGATGGTGCTAACCACGTCAAAACCTGGACAAAGACTCTAGAAGGGTCAAACTTGTAACTTTACATGAGAGTTGAAAGAGTGACACTTTATCCCTAGTTGGCTATCGAGTATGTTATAATTGGGCCACTAGGAGGAAAACGAGATTCCATTCATTTTGACTATATCTTGTTTTACAATAGAGAAGAACAATTGGGAGTGTGAGTGAGAGAGCATAAAAGAGGAAGTTGGTGTTCAAGACATAAGTCGAAGGTGAATCCATAGAGAGTGACTTCTTCTTTGTATTTGCATTATTTGCATTCCAGACAAAAGAGAGCAAAGCAACCTCACCATCTAGTTAGGTTTTCTCCCATAAGGGTTTCTTGGAGCATATATTGTGTTCATTGTAGTTGGCGTGTAATTGTATTTTATTTGATTACTATTTTCTACATTTTTATCTATTACATGCATAAGAAGAAAATAGAAATTAATAGATCTGAAATCTAAGGAAATTAAATCTCGTATTATAGATTTCAGCGTATTTTTATCAAATTTGTAGTGGAGAACTATCTAGTGGAATATCCATGGCAATTTATGGATCATTATCAAGTCAAGACACCCAATAAATATCAACAAAAAATCATTTAAAATTTTGCAATATTGTTACTACACTTAGTATAATCCATGAACATAATCTTATACAACTTTTACATGCAATTATCCCAAGTGTGAAATTATGGGAGACCATACAAAACTATCATGAAGGCACCCATGGCAAAGGTGTCAACGATGTAGTGCCTAAATTATTTAACAATAATGCCACAAATAAGTATTGAATTACTACAATGTGTTTTTACTTTGCCCCGCATAACTATGAATTGTTAACGATCACTTTACACATATCATTATTGGAAAATATTGTGTCCAATAATGATATTTCAAGCCCACCTTTCTATGTTGATTAACACAAATACTATATTATACATTTAATCTCTATTGTAGCATATTGTTGTTGTATTTATGGCATTATATGGATTACCTTTTTCATTTTTTTCCCCATTTAAGGGCCTATCACATAAGGAATTATCTTTCCACACGTGTCTCCCCTTACCCCTTACTTATAGGTGTGAAGATGTTCTCCTTCAAGTGGTGGAGATTCACTCTTTGTTTGTGGTTTACTACATTTAATGCAGATAAATCTACACATAGAGATGCACAACAAAAATATCCAACTCAGACAAGTTGAAAATTAAATAACATTACACAAATAAGCTTCTACAACAAAATTATATGCACCATAAAAACGGACAGCATAAACAACCACATAGTTTTGCAATCTCTTTATTTATTATTAATGGCGACTCCTAGGTCTTAATAACATTTCACATCGCCATTCTATAGAAATCCACATGCTCTCTCAACTTCTACAAACCAAGCTAAGAGCCCACAAATCCCTTCATTAATGTCAAGATAGTAATTTATAAACATGGTTAATGAGTCAAATGATTGCTTTATTTATTGGGATCAAATCAATTAGCATTCCATCAATCTCGATGCTTGAATATCATTAACCTTTATTTCCCATGGTCTCTGTTGTCACTCACTGCTAAATGTGTTTTCAGTTGCCCAAAGTGAAAAAGAATAGTGAATTTTTCAATCATCTTCCATGCCACAAAAGCTTTCTAAGATAAATTGGACCCTCTCCATTGGATAGGGCTCGGAATAAGCTTTCCAACGGTATATGGAACTCCTCAAATGGACCCCAGAATTAGAAGATATGGCCTGTTAAAGATGGGGGCTTCATCACCTTTGAAAGGAGGAAAAAGAGTATATCACAAATTGTAATCGGATTTTTCTGCAACAACAACAACAAAGCAAAGTGAAATCAGTGATCAGTGATCTTCGATATCGCAAATCAGTGATCGGTGAGTCTAGGCAGTGATAAGGCAATCAGGGGTTTGGGGAAAAACCAGCGATTGGTGGGTCCAGGCATATCGCTGATTGACGGATCCAATGGACCACTCTTAAGAAGTTGCAGGAGGAATACGCTGATGGTGTTAAAATGCCGAGAGGGACGAAAATAATTTAACAAAACTTTGCAGTGAAAAGCCAAGGGCAAGCAAACCCGTTCGCTCTCCTCCAGGGGGCCATGTGGCAAAATACTATTGGTCCCGATAAAGCCATGTGGCATCTGACGTCATCATGACGTGGCAGTACGGAGGACTTGTAGCATGCAGATCTACCATTTTCAGGGGTCCTATGGGGGCATATCCGGGTGACACATGTCATCACTCAGGAAGTATCACGTGGCAATGACGACATCACATCAGCAATCGCAAATCGGAGGTTGAGGTTTATCAGCACTTTGTAACGTAATGCACACATGGGAAAGTGCGATAAAGGGGCTTCGATATAGGGATTGGCCCACGATCACATAAAGGGCTGAGAAACTAAGGGCTAAGCACAAAGGGTGGTCAACGATCAGTAATCAACAAAACCTAATATCACATCACTCCAAGTTAAGTCCCCAATTGCAAGCCGCCAATAAGAAACCTCTGATATAAAGGTCAAGCCCCAAGTCACAAACCTCGATCCTATGCTGAAGAAATACTGAAAGGGGCTAAACCAAAGGGGGCCAAAGGATATTGGGACTTGCTGTTCTGTAACATCTCTTAGCATAAAGGCCCCGATACAACGATGAACCGATATGTGGTACATATATTTAAAGATGGATGGGTTGACAACTAAGAGTTTAAATAGATGTATGGAGTAGTGGCAAATCGATTTGGGCTGATCCTTTAGAAGCCTCTGCAACAAGAAGCCCAGTACAACAATCACCTCAAAAATGAATTCGATTGCTTCGTTGCACGTCTTTGAAGAGTAAATGGAGGAATGGGAGCTCAGGAGGACTTAATGGCTTAGCAAGGGGCTCCACTCAAGTACACAGAAAAGGACTACAAGGACATTCTCCACTTCTGCTTCGTAAGGGGAAACTTCCAACTCTGGAGAACGAGCGATTCAAGTAGTTAAGGCGAAAGCGACAGAAATTTCCCAAGCAATAGCGGGGGCACATTGTGGTAGAGATGTGGCCTAATCAGGGGCCTTCACAGGAATCGCAAGACAATATTTTCCTCCTAGGAATTGGTCTACAATCAACCAGAGGCTGTTTGCTATAGGTGCCATTGGAAGTGACAACATCTTTCTGGCACCATTGCCAGGGAACGGATTAGAATATTTTTCCCTGGGTACGACAAATTTTTACATTCCCTTTGTTAGGTGAGCAAGGGAAGTGTGGGTTGAATATCTCTCACCTTGGCAACTCCACTATTTCAATTTTATGGTAAACATCCTGACTACTCCACTATTTCAATTTTATGGTAAACATCCTGGCCACTCCACTATCCATATCTCTATTTGATCGCCCTGGCTTTCAAGCAACCTCATACTCACTCTGATGCTAAAGTAGCCAAAATATTTCCCTATCTTTAAAATGGAGATCACTCACCTAGGGGGTTTTCAAAATGACCATTCCTGCATTCCTGGCCAACCAATTTTCCCCACTGAATTTTTCTTCTATTGCTGGTTATCCCAATCATGTCCCTTCCTTTCATGAATGGAATACATATTTGCCTAGATTTAGTGGAAACACAAATAGAAGGTCGGACCAACACCTTAAGGACTCTCATGAATGCATGGAACAACAAGGTATTATTTTCGAAGATGCGTGAATGAAATTGTTCATGTACTCTTTAGAAGACAATTTTAGAATTTGGTACAAACAACATATCTTCATTAAAATGTTTTCATATAGCATTCCATCATTATTTCAAATCTTCGTTAAAATGTTTTTATATAGAATTCCATCATTATTTCAAAATATTATAGCCACCAAATTCTCTGTTTGAAGATTGTTATGCATATTTCAATGATGAATATATTCCTGATGTTAATGACCCTGGTGAAGAAGTTTGTGGAGCTCCGCTCCAAGAAAACATCTACTTGCATCAAGAAAAATCACCAAATGACCAAGAATGCAAAGAAGGAAACACCATCGAGCTACAAATAAACCCTTAGATGTCTTATTTAGACGAATTTGATATTTCTCCTTTCTATGATGTATATGACTCTGATGGAACCAATGTTGTCACTCACTGCTAAATGTGTTTTCAGTTGCCCGAAGTGAAAAAAAGCAGTGAATTTTGCAGACATCTTCCATGCCACAGAAGCTCTATAAGCTAAATCAGACCCCCTCCATTGGATAGGTCTCAGAATAATGTTTCCAATGGTATATGGAACTCCTCAAATGGACCCCGGAATCGGAAGATATGACCTGTTAAAGATGGGGGTTTCATCACCTTTGAAAGGAGGAAAAAGAGCATATCTCAAATCGCAATTAGAGTTTTCTGAAGCAGAAGCAACAGAGCAAAGTGAAACGGCAATCGACAGGTCCAGGAAGCGACAAGGCAATCAAAGGTTTTGGGAAAAACCATCTATCGGCGGGTCCAATGGACCACTCTTAAGAATTTGCAGGAGGAATACATCGATGGTTTTAAAACGTCGGGAGGGCCGAAAACAATTTAACAAAAGTTTGCAATGAAAAACCAAGGGTAGGCACACCCTTTCTCTCTCCTCCAGGAAGCCAAGTGGCAGAATACTATTGGTCTTGATAAAGCCACATGGTGTCTGATGTCATCATGATGTGGCAATATGGAGGACACGTGACATGCATATTTGGTATTTTGAGGGGTCCTACAGGGGAATATCTAGGCGACATGTGTCACCACTGAGGAAGTGCTATGTGGCAGTGATGATGTCACATTGACAATCACAAATTGGAGGTTGAGGCTTATCAGTGCTTTGTAACACAGTGCGCACATGGGAAAGTGTGATAAAGGGGTTGGCCCACGATCACATAAAGGGACGAGAAACCAAGGGTTAAGCGGAGAGGGTGGTCGGCAATCAACAATCGACGAAACCTGATATCGCATCACTCCAAGTTAAGTCCCCAATTGCAAGCTGCCAATAAGAAACCTCTGATATAAAGGTCGAGCCCCAAGTTACAACCCTCGGTCCTATGTTGAAGAAATACTGAAAGGGGCTAAACCAAAGGGGGCCAAAGGATATCGGGACTTGCTGTTCTATAACATCTCTTAGCATAAAGGTCCCGATACAACGATGAACCAATAGTGTGGTACATATATTTAAAGACGGATGGGTCGGCAACTAAGATTTTAAATAGATATATGGAGTAGTGGCAAATCGATATGGGCTGATCCTTTAGAAGCCTCTGCAACAAGAAGCCTAGTACAACAATCGCCTCAGAAATGAATTTGATTGCTTCGTTGCACGTCTTCGAAGAGTAAATGGAGGAATGGAAGCTCAGGAGGACTTAATGGCTTAGCATGGGGCTCCACTCAGGGACATAGCAAAGGACTACAAGGACATTCTCCACTTCTACTTTGTAAGGGGAAACTCCCAACTCTGGAGAACGAGTGATTCAAGTAGTTAAGGCGAAAGCGTTAGAAATTGCCCGATCAATAGGGGGGCACATTGTGGCAAAGACGTGGCCTAATCAGGGGCCTTCACAGGAACCGCAGGATGATATTTTCCTCCTAGGAATTGGTCTACAATCAACCCAGAGGCTGTTTGCTATAGGTGCCATTGGAAGTGACAACATCTTTCTGGCGCCATTGCCAGGGAACGGATTAGAATATTTTTCCCTGGGTACGACAAATTTTTACATTCCCTTTGTTAGGTGAGCAAAGGAAGTGTGGGTTGAATATCTCTCACCTTGGTGACTCCACTATTTCAATTTTATGGTAAACATCCTGGCGACTCCACTATTTCAATTTTATGGTAAACATCCTGGTGACTCCACTATCCATATCTCTATTTGATCGCCCTGGATTTCAAGCAGCCTCATACTCACTCTGATGCTAAAGTAGCCAGAATATTTCCCTATCTTTAAAATGGAGATCACTCACCTAGGGGGTTTTCAAAATGGCCATTCCTGCATTCCTGGCCAACCAATTTTCCCCACTGAATTTTTCTTCTATTGTTGGTTATCCCAATCATGTCCCTTCCTTTCATGAATGGAACACATATTTGCCAAGATTTAGTGGAAACACAAATAGAAGTTCGGACTAGCACCTTAAGGACTTTCATGAATGCATGGAACAACAAGGTATTATTTTTGAAGATGCACGAATGAAATTGTTGATGTACTCTTTAGAAGACAATTTTAGAATTTGGTACAAACAACATATCTTCACTAAAATGTTTTCATATAGCATTCCATCATTATTTCAAATCTTCATTAAAATGCTTTCATATAGAATTCCATCATTATTTCAAAATATTATAGCCACCAAATGCTCTGTTTGAAGATTGTTGTGCATATTTGAATGATGAATATATTCCTGACGTTAATGACCCTGGTGAAGAAGTTTGTGGAGCTCTGCTCCAAGAAAACATCTACTCGCATCAAGAAAAATCACCAAATGACCAAGAATGCAAAGAAGGAAACACCATCGAGCTGCAAATAAACCCTTAGATGTCTTATTTAGACGAATTTGATATTTCTCCTTTCTATGATGTATATGACTCTGATGGAACCAATGTTGTCACTCACTGCTAAATGTGTTTTCAGTTGCCTGAAGTGAAAAAAAGCAGTGAATTTTGCAGACATCTTCCATGCCATAGAAGCTCTATAAGCTAAATCAGACCCTCTCCATTGGATAGGTCTCAGAATAATATTTCCAATGGTATATGGAACTCCTCAAATGGACCCCGGAATCGGAAGATATGGCCTATTAAAGATGGGGGTTTCATCACCTTTGAAAGGAGGAAAAAGAGCATATCTCAAATCGCAATCAGAGTTTTCTAAAGCAGCAACAATAGAGAGAAGTGAAACGACGATCGACAGGTCGAGGCAGCGACAAGGAAATCAAAGGTTTGGGGAAAAACCATCTATCGGTGGGTCCAATGGATCACTCTTAAGAATTTGTGGGAGGAATACATCGATGGTGTTAAAACGTCGGGGGGGACGAAAACAATTTAACAAAAGTTTGCAGTGAAAAACCAAGGGTAGGCACACCCTTTCTCTCTCCTCCAGGGAGCCAAGTGGCAGAATACTATTGGTCTCGATAAAGCCACATGGTGTCTAATGTCATCATGATGTGGCAGTATGGAGGACGTGTGACATGCATATTTGGTATTTTTAGGGGTCCTATGGGGGAATATCTGGGTGACATGTGTCATCACTGAGGAAGTGCCATGTGGTAGTGATGATGTCACATCGACAATCACAGATTGGAGGTTGAGGGTTATCGGCGCTTTGTAACACAGTGCACACATGGGAAAGTGTGATAAAGGGGTTGGCCCACGATCACATAAAGGGACGAGAAACCAAGGGTTAAGCAGAGAGGGTGGTCGGAAATCGACAATCGACGGAACCTGATATTGCATCACTCCAAGTTAAGTCCTTGATTGCGAGCCACTGATAAGAAACCTCCGATATAAAGGCCAAGCCCAAGGTCATTGCCCTCGGTCCTATGATGAAGAAATATTGAAAGGGGCTAAACCAAAGGGGGCCAAAGGAGATCGAGACTCGATGTTTTGTAGCATCTCTTAACGTGATGGTCCCGATACAGTGATGACCCAATATCATGGTACAGAGATTTAAAGGTGGATGGGTCGACAACTAAGAGTTTGAATAGAGGTGTGGAGCATTAGCAAATCAATATGGGCTAATCCTATAGAAGCCCCTACGATAAGAAACCCAGTACAACAATCGCCTCATAAATGAATTCGATTACTTTGTTGCACGTCTTCGGAGATTAAATGGAGGAATGGGATCTTAGGAGGACTTAATGGCTCAACATGGGGCTCCACTCAAGTACACAATGAAGGACTTCCAGGACATTCTCCACTTCTACTCAGTAAGGGGAAACTCATAGTCGACCCACTCCCAGCTCTGGATAACGGGCGATTCAGGTAGTTAAGGCGAAAGCAACAGAAACCGACTAAGCAACAGGGGGGGCACATTGTGGTAGAGACGTGTCCTAATCAGGGTCCTTCACAGGAACCGCAGGACGATATTTTCCTCCTCTATTCTGTAATTTCTATATTTCCAAGAATGGAATCAAATCTGAGGAAATCATTTTAGGCAGCAGAGCTATCATAGGCTTGGACAACTAGTCAATTTGACAGCTGGCCCTGGGCTGAGATATTTTGTAAATGTTGATTCAAAGCCCCCGTTCGTTGTATAAATAAGGGGGAGAACCACTTAGTATAGGTTCCTGAATTCTTCACCCAGAGTGGTCCTAATTCTTGGGTTCCACTTTGGTTCTAATTTCTTGTTCATGAGGGATCATAGTGATGCATGCTGAATGTAACAAACTGGTTAGCAGTACCTGTGTTAGCTACAGATTTAATTAAGTACCTGTAATGTGGACATATTTGCTTAAGATTTTGGATACAAATGTGCCCATGAGTATGTGGCCTAAAATCCTGACCAATGCTCCACTCTTGCCACTCTTTCATCTCCCCCCTCTTCCATATTTCTTCTGGAACATTGTGGCTTAGGATTCTACATTGCAATCAGCCCTACGCATCGATTTTCCTCCTCTCTTTCCTCCTCTTCACTTTACTGCAACGTCAATATTAAGTTGCATGTTATTGTGTGTCGGCCACCAGAACCAGACATTTCTCTTTGAGGTTGGCCCAATTTATCCCTTGGGCATTTGGATCCATGTATTGACTTGAGTATGCCTTCATGAAAGTCGATTGAACCAATCTCCCCCACCCCCCCCCTTTTATTATCTTTTTAAACCTCATGACAATTGGAGTGCAACTGAAAGCCCCCATTGATAATCTTCCATGCACTCCTCTATCTAAGATGTCCTAGGCACTAGTTTACAATCAACCCAGAGGCTGTCCTAGGAAGCTTTCTGTATCTCCCAATCACTTGTGCTACAAGTGCCATTAGAAGTGACAACAGTCTCAATCTATCCATAGTGCTTCAACCATTACATGGCAAGTGGTCAATGGGTGCATACATTTGGCTTTGCATGACAAGTGGTCATTGGGTGCATATGTTTGGCTATGTTACAATATGACATCCACATGATCTCTTTACCCTTTGAACTATGATTTCACATTATAAATCTCCATCTAGGCTTAGCTTTAAAACATTTGTAGTTTTTTTTAACTTTTCATGTCATGTTACTTTTTTATATGTGATTAGAAACTTCAATAGTCCAACATGAACTTTAGATATAGAGGTGAGATTTAGAGTGGGTTTGTTAACTAAGAATACAAAGACCTATGCACTCCATACCAACATCAATGTTAAAACTACAAAATAAAAAAGTTGTTTAAAAGAAATATGTAACTTTGGCATTAAGGGAATTTCTATGTTAAACTCCCTTGGTTAGAAAATTTTGAGCATCATGCTTAAAAGGTAGTGTTGACGATTTTTTTTGATTTGTTCACACAACCTTTTGAATCCTTAGCTGGTTAGGCCAAGAATGTGGGAACGGTGCCCGGTTTAGTGCCAAGTAGTTTTTAATACAACTTTGAAGTAAAACAAAAGAAAATTGAAAGAAACCAAATAAACTTTACAATATAAGTTACAAGGATAAATTGAAATGTATTCTTAAAAGAGGGTAGCAAACTAACAACTTGGCAAGGCAAGCCAAACTCACAAACAAATTATTTTAAGTTCAAATTTCAATATATTATATATATAACCCTACCTCCTTCTAAGGTAACATCAAAGGAAAAGAAAGAATGTAATACAAGATATATAGGTAACAATCATCAAGAAAGAGAAAAAGACGTGTAATAATTAAAACACTAGGTGGTAAAAAATACTACAAGATTCTTTATTGAGAGTATGAAATAATAATGTTTAAATATGATGGTCACAAACTTGGCATATTAAATGTCTGCACAAGGGACCTCTTAACAAATGATCACGTTTACAAGACGATATTGTTCAAATTCCAATAGACATAAACAACAAAATTAAACATGACTTGTTGCAGCAAGCTCAAAAAGGCATGTTCAGAGACTGAAACATTACTACAAAAAGAGCCAACATCAGTGTTTCCAAAATATGTAGGAGATATAAATCATCAGTAACTGAAATTAATAATACCATTGACAACAAGAAATATTATCAACCTCCATCAATGTTGTTATTTAAAATAAGCCTTGTAGATCAATGTATGTAAGTCACAAATGCTTGAACACAAGAAGAAAAGATAACCCAACTAAAGAATAAAACTATATCATACTAACTTTGTTGCTATGCAGAGGATCCTTGTTTTCCTTTTCTAGCATGAACTTATAACTTTTGAAAACAGTTTGATAGCTATTTATTTAATTTAAAGAACAAGTCTTTAAAACATAATTAGGCTTAACTAATTGAAGGTAAGAAAAAAAGGTTGGGCTCCTTAAAAATTGGAAATGACTTGAAAATTTGAGGACCCACATCCATAAAAAATTGGCTATATCATCAAAATACAAATTAAATGCATTATAACCACCATATAAAGATATGCATGCATCACATAAGGTTTCCATCAGGGAATCAATAAAACATGAAACACACACACACACATACATATATATAGGCATGTATGCATAGTCATATCCAAGTCATCCATATAATCAATCATAAGTCCAAATTGTGAAATCATTAGGCCACATGTCAAAATAAAATACCAACAAAACATATCATCCAAAACATCCAATACAATGTACATCACCAAAGCATGAACCATCAAAATATTTTTTTTTCCAAATATCCAACATCAAAACAAAGAATATTAAAACACGCGCAATCAAATTTCTATGATGTATCCCTATCAAACACCCATCATCTAAGTTATAATTTATATGCAAAAGGAGATGAATTATTCTTAAACCCTGTTAGAATTTTTTTCCATGGAGAAGCGAGGCTCCACTACACCGAACTGATGTTGGTCTTTAGTGCCCTGTAAAACAAATGTTGTGGGATCTGGCACTAATCTTGGGGTAACATCATGATCAATGTATTTTGAAAAGCAAGCATTGGCAGGAGAAATGGATGGAGGTCAAGGTGTAGCAAATATGATAGCTGAAAGAGTAGCAGAATGTTCATGAATATGACTAGCAACTGTAGGAGAAGGAATGATTTTTCAAGGTAGATCAAGAATAGGTCTTGTCAAAGATGAGGAGGACGAATGTGTAGTTGAACAAGAACTAGAAACAGGATGTTGAACCTTAGAAACAATACCACAAGTGTTATTATCCCATTCAAGGAAATTTTGAATTGGGTCCAAGCATCATTTTCCCTCACTGGTTCATTTCTAGTATCTCATGTATGTTAGGATGGGGCTTGTATCCATCTTAGATGTGTTGCAACATTGGTACTTTGAACATGTTGCAACATTGGTGCTCTAGACGTGTTGCAACATTGGTACTCAGGTGTGTTGCAACATCGTTACTTATACATGTTGCATCATCAGTATCGAGACATGTTGTAGCATTGGTACTCATGGACGTGTTGTAGCATTGATACTCCTATACGTGCTGCAACAATGGTACTCCTATACATGTTGCAACATCGGTACTCCAGGATGGGTTACAACATCAGTAGGGTGTTGCAATAACACACTAGAGGTGTTGTAGCAATGCATGCTAATGGTGTTGTAGTGATGCAACTTGGGGTGCTGCAACAATGCAAGTTGGTTGTGTTATAGCATCATAAAGGTGTTGTAGCAACACAAAGGAGTTGTATCAACACAAAGGTGTTGTGGCAACTAAAATTCTCCAAATCCTTTGATGTCAGCTCGAGGGGTACCTATATGAGTATGTTTGAAGTACTTTTCATAAAAATTCCTTTACTTCACATATAAATTCAATTTTTTCCTTAATGCATAAGAATGAACATTAAAAGTGACATAATTAGAGAAATGTTATACCTTGGTTAAAAGTTTGTTATTAATAGTAAAAATGAGATACAAGACGATGTGGAGATGGGAAAAATACATTCTACACCCATTCACCACCTTTTTTAATATCTTTTTCCCATCTCCACATCGTCTTATAACCCATTTTGCTCATAAAAATGCACTTTTGACCAAGGTACAATATTTCTCTAATTATGTCACCTTTAATGTTCATTCTTATGCATTAAGGAAAATTTTGACTTTGTATACTAACTAATGAAAATTCTATGAGAAATACTTCAAACATACTCATATAGGTACCCCCCGAGGTGACATCGGAGGATTTGGAGAAGTTTAGTTGCTACAACACCTTTACGATGCTACAACACAACCAACTCACATTGTTGCAACACCCCAATTTCCATCGCTGCAACACCATTCGCATGCATTGCTACAACACATCTACTGTGTTGTTTTTGCAACACCCTACTGATGCTACAACCCATGCATGAGTATCGATGATGCAACATGTATAAGAGTACCAATGTCACAACACATCCAAGAGTATCAATACTACAACACATTCAAGAGTACCGATGCTACAACATGTTTAGGTATCGAAGTTGCAACATGTCTAAGAAACTATGTTGCAACATACATGAGTATCAATGTTGCAACACATCTAGAGCACCAATGTTGCAACACATCCAAAGTATCAATGTTGCAACATATCTAGGATAGATACATGCCCCATCCTAACATACAAGAGATACTAGGAATGTAAATCACTCTTGCAGGAAGGTAAATCACACCTACATATAAAGGTAGGCTTGCTCAAGTGTTAAAATGACCTTGGTTATTGTAACTAATATGTCATTATTGTAACTAATATGTCACTATTGTCACTAATATGTCATTGCATGTGTAATGAAATGAATTCAATCACAAAACCATTAATTCACACTTGCTTATAAAGGAAACATAACCATAAACCAAATGCTTTTACCAAATAACCAATATAAATTGTTTAGTAAAACAAAGGTGTTATGATTATGGAAACAAAGTAATTTTTAATATTACAACAAATTTGCAATAATAGGATTAAATCCTTCATGAGATGTTTTAAATCCTTCACAAAATCAATTAGTGAGTAAATGAAGACTACATTAACACCTGAGTTGCAACAATGATCTATAGTTGTAGCAATTAGAAATTCAGAGTTGCAACAATTCTAAAAAAAAGAGTAAATGTAGAAATGGAAAAAAATAGAAATTACAACTACATCTATGGTATAGATATAGCTAGTACTTGGCTAAGGATGGAGGCATACCTTTTTAAATGAGGCACTTGTTAGAAAAACAACATAATGCAAATTCTCAACATCCCATTACTCAAACTGGAGCGAAAAGGAAATTAAATTGTAAGAAATATGGAAAGTACAATAACTTGTTATTTTTTCTCAATTCTCAATTTCTTGTTACCCAAATCAAGGCGAGCATAGGGTTTTTATACAATATTTTTTTTCTATATAAATAATTCAAACATGTGGATGGACAATTATGAGAGTTAGGTAGTTCATCTTGTTACATCGTTTTTCTTAGAAAATAGCAAAAACGACGGTTGACCCAATTCAATTGTGTGACAAGTGGTGGTTGAGACATCCTCTTTTCTTGGTCATTTAATTTCCCTTGTTGTCTTCATACATGAGAAACTATTCATTGACTGCCTAACTAGTCAAAAAATGACAACTGGATGGTTTACTATTATGTTAGCGCAACAGGCACAGAGTTACAACATTGTCTTTAGAGTGAAGCAACACGAAAAACAGGGAGTTGAAACAACAAAACACTAGCAAGGGAAGCACAAGTTGCAGAAATAGGGATCACAACATTAAATTTACAACAACAATGACAATGATCCAGAGCAATCACATCCCAAAGTTACAACAATAGTGAAGAGTTACAACAACAATGAAGAGTTGCAGCAACTATGGTTACATCTCAGAGTTGTAACAATTGTACTTTGGTCAAGCCTGAGAGTTGAACACCTATAGGAAGTTGAAACACCTACAAGGAATTACAACACCTACAAGGAGTTGCAGTCATTATTGAGATACATATGTTGATTAGTAGTTGTGTAGTCTTGTGTCATGTGTGACAATATTAGTATCAACAGACATTTCCCAAAATATGCATAAGAATAAGCATTAAAATGGAACATAGAAGGATATTCACACCTAGACAAAAAATGTATCAATATTGATGAAAAAGGAAATAAGAAAGGGTGAGAAGCGGGAAAACAATGAGAAAACAATGTATTAGATGGGTGCTAAAAATATGTCAATTTTTGCACCTGTTAGGAGGTTCAACCTGAGGAGGTTTTTAGGGTCGAGTTATTGTCACTAGCTTCCTTAGTGGTAAGAGTCTTCATGAAATATTTTGCAGGTTATCTCCAATTTTATAGCCAATGCAATCATTCCTATAGCTAAGCACCTCTTTTGCAATAAACATTGTCTACTTGAAGCATATGTCATACCTTTGTAGCACTAGCTTACCTTGTTTTCATCATGAGGGCCCCTCTATAACTCCTCTACAAGTCCCTCTAACTTACTAGTCATTATGTTATAATGATATTGACAAATATAGGCAATTTGATTTCCATACCCATGTAGATAGGTGAAAGTTCTAGATATGACATGTCTCTGTAAAGTTTTTCCATCCATTATCCCTATGTGACTTGTGAACCAAATTTTGCTTAATATAGGTACATTTCAAGTCCTAGGCTCTAAAGGTGAGAAACATTAATGAATAACAATTTTGAGGCATACACATGTGCTTATATACCAAATATAGGAGAAATCCAATATAATAACTTGATTATGCCAATGACATGCACTAGACAACCTTTAAAAGAGTAAAGATAGAAATATTTTTACTCTGAGAGAAGGGCACTACCACGTCTCTTGTCAATTTTCACTATCCCTTTCCTTAAATTTATCTAGCTTAACCAAGGATGTGTTGAATATTGACATTGATATCGGTTAGATCCATACATATTATAGTAGACTTTAAAAGCTATCCATGCTACCTTTTCCCTAACTAGCAGATGCACCAACAATGCTTCTTCTGTACATTCTTGACACTCAACCATGGGATGCAACATATTTCCTTATCCAACTTTGGAAAAATGTTTCACATTCTCCTAGGTTATTATAGGCATAGATATTGATCTTTCATATGAGATAGGAATCTAAATTAGACAAAATCCAAACAAGCTGTTGGGATAGGTCAAATGCCCTATAACCAACAATGTTGGAAAAGTATGAGAAACTAGAATAATAAAGTTGTGTAGTTCATTAGAATGATTAAAAATATAACTTATCCCCTAAACAAATTACTAATAAAGTGGTATGATGATCTATAAACTACAGTGCATAATCCACTAGACAATTCATCACAACAAATCTACTAAAGTATATTCGAAAATACGAAACCTACATTATAGGGGTCAATTTCTCCTTAGATTTTGGTTTTTCTGAATTATTGTGTTATTCGTATGCATGCAATAGATAAATGTGGAAAATACTGAACAATGAAATAAAAATCATAAACCACAATGAACACAAGATATGATTTGGGAAACCTTTATAGGAGAAAACCTAGCTATAAGGTGAGGCTACTTCCCTCTCTTTCTTTGAATGTAAATGATGAAAATACAAAGGAGTGAGACCTATGGCCTATGGGTTTCTATAGTGCACAAACACTATATTTTCTCTCTCTCTCTCTATCCGCTCTTAGTTACTCAATTCATCTATGGAACAAAATGAACTCCCATTTAATGGAACCCTCTTTCCTCCTAGTTGTTTGGTTATAATAGAGCCCGATAACCTACTAGTGGTTAAGTTTGACTCCTTCAAATATTAAATAGAATTACAATATTTACACTTTTAGAGTCCCCTCCATCATTATCACCTGGCTATCCTATTTTCCATGAATAATGGAGGCTAAAGTGGCATTCTCTCGAGTCATGGTGGTCAAAATATGAAGGTCAACTTCCATGTGGCATAAATTTTGTACATATACTTCATTTGAGGTATTTCTTATGTTAATGGAAGTATATGTGAGTGTATAATTTTTATAAGGGGATGATATAATTGTGTGAAAAGTTTTACCCTCAAAAAATTCATTTGATGCCCCCCAAACAATTTCCAAAATGTTTCAAACCCTAATTTGCCAAACTAGGACCTACAAGTAAGCATGGTCTCATGAGCCAATTCCTCAAATTTTCCCTCTCAAAGCATCAAGGTGGATGATAAATAATATAATGATCCAATTTGGATCATACCTCAATTTTGGGAAGCTTTTGGTCCCCAAAATATTTTAGTAAATGAGGTGAGGAAATTTTTCCTCCACCTCTTAGGTGTAACATTTAGCCTTACCTAGAAGTTTTCATTTCAACCTAATTCATCAAACACCACGTTGCCCTATCTTGTACTCTTGGATCTATTTTTCAAAATTTTATCTTCTGTCAACTTTTCCTAAGCATTTGGTGCTAAATCCTATTCAAATGGTAGGCCCTGTTTCTCTTCCTAATCTAACGTAGAAAGTTCATATAGTTTCACATTCTCTACATTCACGGCTCATTAAATGTGTATGTATGGGAGTAGAATGAGTCTTTAGGTTTTCTCTTTAACCTTTTCCAATATCTCAAAGGGACCATATTTATAGTTTTTATTTTTTTTCAAGACCCTAGAGCCTCTCCTTGTTCAATTGCAACCATACTTTGTCTCCCACTTTGAATGACTTCTTTGTTCTGTATTGATCATTCCTAGTCTTGTATTATTCGTGTGACTTTTGCAGTCTTCTGTACATGAAAATGTATTTCCATTATCTTGTTAATATATTTTTTTTTACCGTAAGGAATCCCTTGTAAGGTCTTCCCTCATTGCCATCTTGTTTTCCATATGCAATATCTAAAGGTGAAGGTGTAAAATATCCAAAAAAGGTTTCAAATGGAGACTTACCAATAGAAGTGTGGATTGAGTGTTATATATGCATTTTTTTACTACATTGTGGGAGAATATGGACACGAAGTTGAATAGGTATACAACATTCTGACCAAAAATAGATAAAAAAACAGAAGTATTCAACAAGACCTTGGTGCAACTTTTGAGGGGTTACAATTAATAATTCGAAGACTTGGGGTGAAAAAAAAAAAGTAATTATAACTGCTCAAAGTTGCACCAAATTTTTGTTGACTACTTGTGTTTGCTAATATATTTTTGGTCAAAATGTTGTATACATATTCAATTTTGTGTCCATATTCTCCCACAATGTAGTAAAAATTGCATAAAGAAATCATGTGTCCCTATCTGAATTTATGCTCCTTGCTATCCCAAAGTGCACCCAAACCTATCCAAAGAACAAGTTCGAAACTTTTACCCATTGATAGCCTTTTTACATGGGATTACAACACACATATTTATGAATCTATCAAATACCAGGAAAAAGTATTCATGTCGCTTCCCCGGTTGTTGGTAAATCTCCCACAAAGTCTATGGAAATGCTTTCACAAGGATGAGTGGGTACATGATAGGGATGGTATAGAACATGTTTCCTATTACTAGGATTGTTTCTACAACAAATAATGCATCCTCTTATATACCTAATCACCTTTTCTTTCATCTCGAGCTATTACACATACCTATGCAAATTTTCCACTATCTTCCATACACCAAAGTTCCTTACAACCTTGTAGGTGTGAGCCTCTCTAATTAGCTGCAGTAACTCACCGTTAGGAACTCATAACTTATCCAAATATAAAACAACCCATTATGGAGATGATAGTCAATTGTATTGTCACTATCATAAATATGACTTTTGTTGGGTTGTGTCATATTCTTTCCACATAGTTAATAGGGGGTTTGAGGGGTACTTGTAACCCCACTTTATGAGGTCCGGGGCAGCGCCCCGGAAAATTTTGGCTTTGGACCCTATGTTAGGTTGGGCATACCCACCTATGGTTTTGTGCATGAATTTCGCACATGTTTTTGGACGCGATGGTTTTCGGTCCATGGTATTGGATGCGATGGTTTTTTTTTGGTCCATGGTATTGGACGTGATGGTTTTTCGATCCATGGTATTGGATGCTTCGGCATGTATAAATATGAATTGTAACATTGAAAGGAATATAATGAAAAATCAAGCTGGTAGTCTCGATTTTGGGATCCAGGGGAAAATCTATATGCATATGTGTTTTTATGTGTTATGCTCTCGCATTGTTTATTTTTCCGTGATTTAGAATTCGTATGCAGGTAATTTCTGTATGGGGTTAAAACCTACATTTGGTATCATAGTTGTTTTGGCTTCAAGGGGATGCCTTTGTTGCTGAGGGGTTTCGCT
>APFE031630562.1:0-22473 GCA_000404065.3 Pinus taeda | reverse complement strand
TTTCGAAGTGAAGGAGGAGCTCATCTGGATCGACGAGGCTAGACTGCTACAACGAGCGTTGGACTTCAGGTAGGATCAGAAAACACTTGGTTTCTCATATAATAATGCATGTTTAGAGAAGGATTTCTCTTAATTTTCTTGTTTGTCACTAGAGAGTCTTAGACTCCTAGGGAGGTTAGTTTTGTCAGCAAAAATAACTCTTTCCGCATGACACTTGCAAAAAATTGAGCTTAACTTCATGGCTTCATTGACAGGATTTCAAATAAGAAGAAAGAGATGAAGCAAAGTTCTCATCTACCTCATCATCTGTTAACATATCTTCCCATTCTCTAAAACCTTGAATAGAGGGCACCTCTATTTTGAATTCTTCCTCTTTCTCCATCCATGTTTCAAGAAATATATGCCAAAAATCTGCAAAGGACTTAATAGATCTGATAGGAAAACCTTCAATCCATTTTCTACCTTTGCCTTGAAACGAATCAAAGAACAATTTGGTGAAGACGTCTTCCTTTTTAACTCTAAGAATGTCCACAAATGTTTTTAAATTTTCTATATGTTCTAGAGTAAAAGTTAGATCTTCCCCATTGAATTTAAGGCCATTACTCAAAATGTATGCATCCTTTGGTAATTAATTAGGAAAACCAGGAAGATTAGAAAAATTGATACATGAATACCTTGAACAAAAAGAAGCAACATCTGAGTCCTTCATTTAGCCAATGGAGCCACCATCAATACTTTGAAACTCGGGAGTTCGAACAGTGGAGTCACCAAGTAGATGATTTCAGCCTTCATATGTGTCTGACTATTTTCCACCATCAGCAATCAAATCTAAACATGATACATGTTACTAGGGAAATTTGCAAGTCAGGTGTTCCATTTATAAGACTAGACCGGAGATTGACTGAAGTAGCTTTTATCTACTTTCACTAATGCAAAGCAAAAGCATTTCAAAGGCTACCTGGCTAATCTTCAGGCTCCGTCTGTAGTCTATAAAACAAATAACACTAACAAACAAACAAGTTCTTCCCCAGTACAGTCACCACTATGTTAGAGCCTAAATATACCTCAGGCTAAGAAAGGTAGGATCTAGGACAACATCAAACCACGCTTAACCTGGTAGCTAGCCCTACCAGGTTAGGAGAGGGATCTCTCCTGGTCAATCTCAGCACATTATGATCGATGAGGGCTTGAGATGGGTGATATAAATATTGATCTTAGGCTAGGTATGTGTGTACATGAGTTTGATTGAATTTAAAGATGTTTTGTTGGCTCAGATGGAAAGGAAGATTTTGGGTGCGGGGAATGAGGCTCAGTCTTGTAGAGATCTCAATGGGGCAAGGTAGGCAACTGATTTTGGCACTTCAAATCGAAATGAGATGGAGATATTAGACAGGTGAGGAGCTAAAGAGGGCAAGAAAACCCATGGATCCTCTTCAAACAGCTGAAAACATCAAAAGCTAAAGCAAACCCTAGGTAGAGCACTGCAATTTCAATGGATTCTACCTTCACTCTTGTTTGTTTCAGTTAAGAAGAAACAAGATAGATAATGACATACATAACACATAAGAAAATTCACAATTACAGAAGAAAAGCACTATACCAAGACAAATTGCCACATGAATCCCAAAGAGTGCTGCGAACCCTGATCTCAATTCCTTACCCAAAATGCTGATATGAGTATACAATGAAGCTCAAGGCTTTCTCAAAAGTCCAACCTTCTACCAAAACCCAACCCCTACACTATGGAATTCATAAAATATATACATTTTCTCATCCTTGTACTAAGGGATTGAGCTCAACCATTTTCTTCAAAATAGAATCAGTTACATTAAACTTGGGCCAAATTTCTGAAAATAGGTGTTGAAGATGAAATCGTATCTCCTAAACCATAGCACCTGTTACAAAATTGAAAGAGATTTTTGTAGATAAGTTCATGTTGGAGAAAAACCTCTCTCAAATTTTGGAAATTCATTTCCAGTTGCTCGTAATCTGTTCCACAAAATCATCTCTAAAACAGAAAATCATTAAAAATTTAAATCTGTGAAAATGAGTTGTAAAGATCTAGTCACATATCCTAATTCGTGACACCTGTGAATAAACTGAAATAGGTTTTTGTTTTATGGCTCGTCTTAACAAAAACCTACTTGGGTTTTGCAAAATTACTTTCCATCTGTTTTAAAATGGCCCCGCACTAAAATGACTAAAACAATAAAAAATATGAAAATTTCTCTTTGTTTTAATGTAGGCTCCAAATATCACTCTATATCTCCCACATAGTAGCACCTATGCATAAAATGAAGGAGGTTTTTTTTATTTGGATGTGATGAACAAAAACCTCTTTCACTTTTGAAAAATTCCTTGCCATTATTTCAAAAATTGATTTTGTACTAAACTTGTCATTGTGTGCAGCAACTGACCTCAAAATATGCATAACCAAGAATCACTCTTCTAATCCAGGAGCCAGTTGTAAGAGTGTGATATACCATTGGAAAGATTTTTCTGAGCTTATTCTGATGGACACACTTGTGACATGTTTTCTGCTGAACATCATGTGCAAAACATCTAACAAAACCAGACATAGTAAGAGCTCATGTTGATCCCTGGTGACAGGCTGCAAAGACTGGAACTAACAGGGAGTTTTCCCTGTCTACCTTTAGATCTATCCTCGTTGTCGCATATTTGGCTTTCTTTTGATTTGATTTCCTTATCCTTTGGATATCCATTAGTTTTATTTTCTTCAAATCTGAGCAGATCTTGGATCTGAATTTTGTTTTTATTTTTTATATGAGAGAATAATAGATCTGATAATTCAAATCAATTTCTGGGATTTTTTTGTAAAGAATTTGATTGAACTAACCACAAATATGAATTCCTCTCTAAGTTTTGTCCAAAAAAAAAATCATTGAAAATTGACTTCATATGAGCAAGTTATGGCTAATTAAATATTAGCTAGTCGAATTCTTTCCTCAACCACACCTATAGAATGGATTACAATGTGGTTGTTCCTTCATAGCCGTTGGTTTGTTCATTTTATGCCTGCGAATGAAGCTGCACCATTAATTTTTTTAGTCATGTAGTTGTGCTTCAAACCATAGATCTCCTCAGGGACCCTTCAAGACTTTATTTTTATCTTTGGCCTTGATTTTTCACCTCTTCTTTGAACCCGGATTTTCTATAGATCTGAGTCACTTATGCTTGTTTAGGTTGAAGTTGTCTTATTTGGATTTCTTGCTTGCCTAATTTGGTTTTGATATCAACTATTTTCTCTCAGAGCCACTTCAAACCTGATTGGATATGTTGCTAGTGTTATTATTAGTTGTCAAACACTTTAGATCTGAATCTACCTTAGTTGGTTTGTATTGGATGATTATTTTCCTATCACTCTATGGTTTTTCCTTAGAGGTGTGAAGTGTTTCTAGTTGAGGATATTATCCTTGACATTAGATCTAATTGTTCATATCTTTTTAGTTGTTTCAATGGAAGAAAATATCTATTATTCTTTCCAATATTACAACCATATTTTTCGGCTTCTTTTACCTTCGTCACTTTTTCTTGAGTGATTGTGTTTGGTCTTGTGTGATTATATTTATTCACAAGAGGTGGTGTTTTTATTTTCAATTGGTTGTGGTTGTGCAAGCTCAAACTTGAAAATTTTATTTGAGAGTGTCTTGATTTATTATTTTTCTTGATGCATTTTTGCCCCTCCCATTTGATTTTTAATAGCCCTTCCTATCTCTAGGGTTTGGTTTTGATCATGTAGGATAACGTCTCACATCGAAGCATTGTGCTACAGCCCTAGCTTGTTTGCATTGACTTCATTTTTTCACTTTTGACATTCTTTTTTTTATTTCTCGAGAGTGTTTTTTTGGCTTTGATTCCAAGTTTTGGCATTGTTTTAGTGCTTTGCATTCTAGCTTGGGGACTTTTTTGGCCTCATTTTGGATTCTTGTTTCTTGGTTTGTATTTTGCGTCTAATGAATTTGGGAATTGCATTGAGTTACCATTAAGAGGTGTATTCTGTATCTTTAAAAGGTGAAAAAGACACTTTC
This sequence comes from Pinus taeda, assembly GCA_000404065.3. Lineage (NCBI taxonomy): Eukaryota > Viridiplantae > Streptophyta > Pinopsida > Pinales > Pinaceae > Pinus > Pinus taeda. Next base: position 18,424 of record APFE031630562.1, on the reverse strand, counting down.
CCTTCTTTATATAGATTTCTTCGAAATAAGAAAAAACAAAAATTTCATTTACATATAGTTGCATCTAGGGTTTTTGATAACAAGATTCTTTCACACCATCTTGTTTCACACCACTACCCACTTGAGTAAATAACATCCATTAAAATTTGCTTTAATTAAATTTACTAGACTCATCTTTTATTTTACTAGTAGTACACCAACAATAGCTTAGGCTAGGGTTTTGGAGAAAGGAGTGTGAGTAAATTACTCTAAGACCAAAAAAACCAACTCAGCAGCTTGCAGTAGGGAATCAAAATCCACTCTCAGTAGTTTGGTCTAGCAATCCCTTCTAACAATAGGGTTAATCACGAGGTCACACTTGGGCTGGGTAAGATGACATTCCCCATTTCGCTTAGTTTTGGGTGATGCAAATTGTGGAATTTGTACATATTACAAACAAGCATACTAGAATTTTTTTGTAGCCCTTGGGGGCCACTTGGGAGGAGCACATCTCGATCTAAGGGATCTCTCAAGGGGATTTTAGATTTTTCTATCATGTCATTGTGTGTGAATTTGGATAACTATTTCCCCCCAGGATGTGTTATTGTTAGTGGTGACCTTAGTGGTCATTTATTTAGGGCTCATACACAGGTGTCAGGAAGGTCGCATCTTCTTTTTACCTAGGACGAATATTAATCATACTCTCTCAGTCCTCTCAGGGGGTACCCCATGGATAATAAGGGTACTTGGACAAAGTTTGCAGCTAAAAGGGTTGAGAAGTAGGTCGCTAGTATAATTGTACCACTACTAGCTTCTTCGTCTTTGGTTTGTATGTGACTACATTTTAGGGATTTTCTAGTGTGTGATGTTTGGTCTAAGTCAGTATTTTGTCCTTAGGGGTGTTTGTACTAACTTGATTTGCTTAAAACATATTTATTCACCCTAGCTAAACCTATTCATTGCTAGTTGCATCAAATCTTAGATCACCTCTTGAGAGAGGTACATTATTGACTCTTGCTCGTAGATTTCTATCGGTGCTCAATACTTAGACCAACCTTAAGTTGTGGATTATATTCCTAATAATCCTAGTAGTGACTTGATATATATCTAGACACTTGTGGATGATTATGCCTCTCCTGTAAATCCACCTTTAACCAACCTATCAGGACCAGAGTTACTGTGCTTGAACCCCAACGATTCTACACCTACCTACACATACATTCTTTTTCTTTCACTACCAATGGAGGAGGTTAGTTCTTCTCTACCCTCTACATTTCTTCTCTCTGTTGCTATGACATCATTATCGCCACTGAATGTGGTAGGACCTACACCTCCTTCTACACCTCTCTCATCTTCTTGGGGCATACTACCTGTCTCTTCTATGACTCACACAAATTTCTCAAGTGTCCTTGTAGGCATTCATTCCTATGTTCTAACCATGGGTATGAACCCTAGCCGGCCTATAGGATCGGGGATCTTCACTCTTATTTTTTCTCAACCTATAGTTCATATTCCTCAGATGGCTATGATAACCTTAGGAAATATGTGGGGAGGATCATATTTTGTTCCTAGCCAGCCTTGGGGCAACCTGCTTCTAGTATTTCTCAAGCCTGGTATAGTCCATTGTTTGGAGGGATGTCATCCTCTAGTACTTTTCCTAGAGGGGCTAGTTTACCTAGGGGCAACCCTATCATTAACATTATGATCCATATGATTTATCCTCCTTTTGTCAGTGTTGTTGTGCAAGATGGTCCTTATTTTTCCCTTAGGTAGAACCCTACTAGAATCCATGCTCTTAGGGGTCCTTTTCTCTCTGGGGTCACTTACCCTATGGGGAAAACTCACATTTTTCATGCTCGCCCGCATCCTCTATATGTTGGGATGCATTACAACCATGGGCCACAAATTTTTACTCGGAACTAGGGTATGGGGGGACCTCATAGTTGGTCAGGGGGCTCTTCTTCCTATGACCCATTTAGTGAGCTACATAATCCTTTCCTATCTTCTCTTGATCTTTCATATTTAGCTAAGATGACAAATGACCCCATATGTCATGATCCTTAGTGACCACCTATGCCTACTAAATTACCATCTAGTATCCCTAAGTTTGAAGGGAATCCTGGAGAAAACCCATTGACACGTATCACCACCTACCATATTTGGTTCTCTTCGAACTCTTTGGTGGATGATTCTATTAAACTATGTTTATTCCAATGTACCTTGACTAAAGATGTTGTTAAATGGTACATTGAATTGTATACAACATCTTACAATGACTTTTCTTCCTTGGCCTAGACATTATTGACTCATTTTCAGTTTCCTACGAGATATGACATCTATTCTAATATCTTGTCCAATTTTAAACAAGATAATTCCACTCTCATTTTTGATCATATTCATGAGTGGTGCTGACATAAGAGGTTAATTTGACCAAAGCTTCCGGACAATATTATTTTGAAATGGTTCACTCAATCATTTTTACATCCTATCGCCAAGTATTTGTCTATGTTTAGGGTTGTTATAGAGGAAAAGGTTACCTTAGCTTCCCAACAACTAGATCTAATTTACTCTTAGTTGGGAATGCTTTATGAAGTAATTCTTAATTCTCCATGCCCTTCTATTGACCCACCCAAACCTATCTTGAAACCACACTTTGATGGTGTGATGGGTTCTGTATCTGACTTTGTGAACCAACTTGCTACCTAGCTTGGGAAATTGGTCATGACATCATAATCCGAACAAGTTTATATGGCTCTGAAAAAACACCCTATTCTAAGAAACCCACTAACATTCTCATGGTGAAGTCCATTGCACCCAAGAACACTCAGAAACCTGGTGAAAAAGATAATAATAATAATAATAAACATACTTAGGATACACAACCAAATCCATCTAATCAGGGATGGGGAACTACTAAATGACATTGCAAGATAAAGTTCCCTTGTTATATTTGTCAAGGTGAGAATTTGACTCAAGAATTCCCTCGAATGGATGAATTCCACTAGCTTCTTTCACCACCACCTACTACTCAACAGCCAATTGTCTTGACTCATCCTTTCCCTACATATCCTAAACAAGAAATGGTTCCCCAAGCTCCTCAACCTCCCGAGGGGTGAAATGAGGGGCCGTATTTCCATCCTGCTAGAAATACATATGTCCTTATGTTCCAAGAGAAAGTAAATGGAGCCAAGTCTTATGATACTCCTAAGTTCAGTTCTTCCTCTAAGGACTGAACCACCCTGGTTGCTTCCATTATACCTCTCACACTGGATAACCTTATGGAGCTAGTTTATCACCCACCTAAGGATTTCATTCACAATTCAACACACAATCTGTCTACATGGGTTTCCTAACACTATAGCATTATCGAATATTTATCCTAGGCTCCTTGTGTCATTTCTACCTTGGAGGTTTTGCAGAACTACCCTCAACAAACCAAAGCCTTGTTGATTATGATCGACGGGGTGGGGGCCCTCAAATTCTAGTCTCATTACCTTTGATGTTGATTCTCTTCATTATAGAATTTACCACTAAATCGCCTTTCAGATCAATGTGTGAATGTTTCACAATACTATTCATCACACTTTGGTGGATGATGGCTCTTCTACCTGTGTTATGTCAACATCTTGTTGGAAAGCCCTCGGCTCTCTAGCACTCTCTAAATCTACCACCCTTCTTTAGGAATTTCATGAAGATCATTTTGTACCTCATGGGGTTCTTCCCAAGTTTTCCATTTAGCTATGGGGCAAGAATTCTTACATTGATGTTGAATTTTTCAACTCTCCCTTGGACTATAGCCTACTCCTTGGTCATAGTTGGTTTTATGTTATTTGTTGTTGTGTCGTTGATATTTTTTCTTTCCCCATGAAGGAAAGATAGTCAAAAACAATCAGTTGGATTATTATGTATCATCGACCTAGCTTACCGCTACAGGATATTCTATCCAACTTGTTGGAGATAACCATGGGAGTTATGAGAGTGTTGGGGTGGGTTTTTTTAAAAATGTGTCTCTTATGGGAGTCGTTCCTTTACCTCTTCCCAACACTACTTCTTCACCTGTTGTTTCTCCCATGCACATGATGTCTTTTATCACTAGTGGACCCCATAAATCTCCTGACCCTTTGGTGGTCGTTATGTGGACTTATCCATCTTGTGGACAAGAGTGATCTCCCTAGACTCCAGACAAATATAGTAACAAACAACCAGGAACCGCTACCTTCCTCTAGATTATTATTGACTTAAACAAAAACTATGATAGATTCCACTTACTATTTGATCAAAATGATTAATGAAATCCTTTTCATAGCTTTCAATCATCTGCTTCTCCTCGATGCTTTAGAGATCTTCCCATTGCTTCCCACATCTTATCATGTTGTCTTAACAAATATCTACATAGACATAAACACACATGAGATCAAAGCATCTAGTACATAACATAAAAGGTAAATGAACTAATTAATCGAATCATGTATGATAAACTAATTAATATGAAATCACAATCTATGTAGGTGATCAAGGAATCCTACAAATTGTATCAACAAAGAACAATTGCCTTTATATTAATAATTGAGAAATAACAATTGCCTTTATATTAATAAAATGGAGAATAGTCTTACAACCATGAAGCCTTGATCTTGCAAGTCCCTTCCCACAACCTCGAACCCTCTCCATGAATGAATAGCCATCCAACCTTATTCCTACAGCATAATCCTACTTCCAATAGTCCTTCCCAATCCTCAAGCCCAGGTTAGCTTTATAGGCAAAGAGTTGGAAGTTTGCGATCCATTTTCCAAGGGATGAGATCGATTAATGGTGAGATAGGGGTTCCAGAAAAAGAGGGAGTAGCTCCATGATGTGAGGTATCAAGGTTGAATAGGTAACCATTTGAATATTTTTAGTTGGAATAGATACAACTAACAATGCTTCTAGACTTTACTTTTTATTATTACATGCATTAAGTCATGTGTGCAGGTCACAGTGTAAGATAGTGCATACTTATGTGCACTTCATAATTGACTCTTCTGCATATGTGCAGAAATTGTATAGGGAACTATGCAGGACCCCAATAATAGGGTTTAGAAGCATGGGATTTAGGAATTCCACTTTCTTTGGGATAATTTGGATTCTAACTTTGCAAGGGAATGCTTTGGGACATATTTATGGATAGTGAAAGATCCAAACTGATGGTCATTTCCCTAATGTGAAAAAATGACTTGTACTAGTGATGTCTTCTTCTATAGATGTAGATCGGCGTGGTGAGCATATGCCACCTTTAGAAAAAGATGCTTCCTCCTTGGGAGTCTTCACAATACCTCCTAATACTGGTCAGAAAATCCATCCCAATATGGATTATGACTAGGATCCTTTGCCCACATGGGTCGTCACTATGCTTCTTCCATATGACTCCCTTGATGATGAATCTTCTTCTCGACAATTCATCTTTGAGGTCATGGAATCACCTAATGCTCATCCTAGGGATATTATGCCTCTTTATGCCTCTAGTCTTCCTAAATTGAAAAAGGTAGATATTGGAAAACAAAATCTTGAATCAACCTAAGGAGCACCTCCTCGGCCCTCCTTAGAATTTCCACCCATGGACCAAGTCAAGTCTTGGGTTTCTAATGATAAACTTGCCAATGAATTTTCCAAAAACTCTATACCTTTCAATGAGTGTCTTGTACCCCATTAACATCTTTATGGTCCTTGTCAAGGAGCTCCACTATCTCTCGATACCACTCACCTTATATGTCCTTGGGCCATTCTTAATAATGCTATGGTTCTAGGTGTTCCCTGGAATCATCAACCTTTAGGAATTAGGTAGTTCAACTTTCCATGGCATGGCCCCATCTTGTTGCACCGTATGGTACCTCCACTCCTCCATGATTTCATGTATGGAAATCCTTGGCTTGTGCCTGGCACTGGGAACACCTTGATGTGACCTATTACACTGAGTTGTACTTGTACATAATGTACAAAGGAGTGAGATATTTTTCTTTCTTTTTGAAGTTTGGTGTGTGATGTGAGCTCTTTTCTAGTATATCATATATGCCAAAAATCCAAAAAAATATATAAATTAAAAAATTAAAAAATATATGGTCCTATTTTTACCTCACCAATGTTTTATTTCTTTCATTGTGTGATTTAACTATGGGTCTATTTTTTAGGATGGTTTTTATAGGATAGGATGGTGTTTTTATTGTGACATCCATTGTACCTTAGATGTGTTTCTCTTAAACCTAACATATAGGGGTAGGTAATATATCATTGTTTCCTACGCATTTTGACCGTTAGTGTTGCCATTGTGCCTTAGGTCTACCCCGTAAAGTTGTGGCATGGCCACTTTTCTTTATGCACCTCAAAACTTTGTGATAGATCTTATCTATACATGGATGCCTAATTTTAGCACCTCTTTGTTGTATTGGTGTTCATGCGTGTGTCTCATTTATTTTCTTCACAGAATCCCTCCTTCTGACCCACTATGACTTAAAATTTGACCCTCATGTCCCCTTCTTTATCTTATTTTTGGCCTACCCCAGGAGGATTTCATCAATTTATCCCTCATGATTGCCACATTTTATTAGCCTATTTCAGCATGATGAGCCTTGGTTTCCTCATTTCATTCTCATCATCTTCTTGGCCTACCATTTTCTTTCACTTGGTATTTTACCCTTTCTTGGAAAAATCAATGCAGTGAGTGGTCATATTAGCTAGCCTCTTGACCTATCCATGTTTAGAGAAGTTCCACCATGATCAGAACCAGTTGCTACTCTTTATACCACTCGTTCCTCCATGAGGAGTTTCCTTTAAGCTCTTTTCAGACTCCTTAACTAGGAAAATATTGTTGAGTGAACTTGTCTCCTTCATCCTTGTAAAATTACTCGAAGAGATGTCTATTTAATATATGTTTAACCCTTTTTCGGACTAAGTAGACTAGTCACAAAAAAGGAATACTCTAGTCCTTTATGGCTAGAAGGTTTTTCCTTTTATTGTTTTATCTCTTTTCCAGGATCGTGGGACTAAATTTACAAAAAAGGAACATATTAAGCATACTTCTCTTCTCTTTTGTGCTCATTAAAACATGAAGGAGACTAAGAAGAGAAAATGGTAAGGGAACAGTGATTTTTTTTAGTCATCAAAATGGAAGCATTAGTTGTGTCACCCTTAAACATGGCACATGTTTTCATTGTTATCTTACAGTTAGGTTTTTTATTTGAAATTCACTTGTGAGTGATCTTAATTAATTAAATAATGAACGAAGGTATTACATACTCATGTGCTAGTGTGTGTCTATGTTATTTTAGGAAACAGATCGATCAAATTGCAAAATACACAGACACTGGAAGAATGCAAAACAGTAAGAGAAACATAGTAAGCAAATGCAAGAACACAACACATTTAATGAGTTCACCCTATTCTTCAGGGCTATGTCTCTGGTCGAGCTTCCAGTGGTGGCCTTCTTTTATTGTGTCTTTGAAGTAGAGATTTACAATGAGGAGCTCAATTTGAGTCTCCTGAAATAGATAATGCTTGGTAGGGTGGTTCTTGGATTCCCCAAGCCACTAGAGTACACAAACTCTTTTCCTTTCCATGTCTTGACATCTATGGTCTTTAATAGGAGGATCCCAATGTGATGCTCAATTCCTGATAGATCCTCACATGGATTGCTTGAACCTCTCAAGCCTTATATATGCTTGATGTTGCCTTAGGTTAGCTCGGCTCTCTATTTTCTGCTTCTTGCTTCACTGTCTCTTTCGCCTTTTCTGTCACTGTTTTTCATCTCTGGTTCTTCCTTATCCTTCTCCCTCCTATTCTGTCTGTTTATTCATGGCTTAAAACCAACCTGTCCTTGATTGTTTGCTTCCTCTTCCACCCCTTTGGATCACCTGCTACTATTCACTTAGAGTTCCCTGCCTCTCCGTCATCACCAACATCCCACAAGGAAGTGGCCACTTGTCCTCTCACGAACTGCGCCAGCTCTTCCTCGAAGGTTCGGTTTTTCAGTTATATTATGGAATGATTCATCCGCCAACTCAGTGGTCAAATCAGACTTCTAACTTTTGTATGTCGCAGCTTAATTCCCTTGTCAAATTTGGTTTTCCCATCGGGTGCAATCTCCGTCGTCAAATCTGGAGTCCCCAGATCATATGGTGTTCGCTCATTTCGCACGGTTGACTTGCTCAACCATTAGTGCGTGATGAGAGGCGATTTTATCTCTCATCCACCGGACACACGTCGTGCGTTGAATGGAATCACTCCTTTTCTGCCAAATCCACTTACCTTCCTAATGTGCCTCCGATATACCGTCGTTTTTGGAGCGCAGGACCCGCCTTTCGCCTTAGCGCTTTCCCTACAGTTTCCCAGCTTCCCATGCGACTGAGCGCTCGAGGCTTTTAATTTTCAAGGGGTTTTTCCCAGTCCTAATCGCACATCAGAAATGGCCTTCGTTTCCCGATCCAAGCTTCCTAACTGCCAGTTTTACCTCCTGCGTGGTCTCCATGGGCCTCGATTAGCACACTTTGACCGAGGTCCTCGTCGTTACTTGATGGCTGCAAACTATCACTGTCTAGAGGTCTTCCTAATCATTCTTTGTTCATGAAGTTTGAAATATGTCCATCATGGCACTTAGATAATTTTTCATGGATCCAATTAAAATCATGGCCTTCCCACTTAAAAAGCTTGTGGACCACCAAAAGTTGGTTTTCAAGCATCAACTAAGTGAGGATACAATTGTCTCACTTGTCCAATATCTATCCACTTTGCACTGCTTGGCTTTGAACCCTTGAGCCCAATTCTGAGGTACTCAACGTCTCCTCTACACGTTATCCTCACCTTCCTATCTAGAACTATGTCTTCCTATAATTCATTAAGATATTCAGGTAGCAGGTCATCAATAGAAGGCAATTGACTCTGCTCTTCAAGATCCTCAGTTAGTGAAGGTTCAAACAATCTCAAGCAATCTACATTTACGACTGAGTAGATGTGCATGTAAGCTGGTAGATCAAGTCGAAAAGCATTATCACCAATCTTCTCAAGTATCTTGGAGGGTCCATACCCGATAGGCTTTAGCTTTTTACCTTCACCTTGAATCCTGTCCTTGCTGATATACAGCCAAACTTGGTCACCAACTTGGAAACTATGCTCCACCCGATGCTTGTCATGCCTTGCCTTGTATTTGGCTCGGCTCTTTTCCAATTGTTCTTGTACTACTTGGTGGATCTCTTGGATTTGTTCAATGAACCTAGTTGCCCTTTCCACATCGTTGTGTCCCTCAACTGTGGTGTCTTTACCAAAGACAAAATCCAAAGGATACCTTGGTGTGAAACCAAATAGGTCTCAAAAGGAGATCTCTATGTAGAAGAATTTTTTTCTTTGTTGTAAGCATGTTGCACATAACATAAATGTTCATCCGAAATCTTAGGATGCTTGCTGCAATATCCTCTGAGTAACTAGATCATTGTCTTGTTAACTACTTCTATCTAGCCATCAGTTTGTGGATGAAAAGTTGTGCTTCTCTTCATTTTGGTGTCCATCAGTTCCCACAGACTTGACCAAAACTTCCCCACAAATCGGGTGTCTCGATCAAATACAATGGAAGTGGGTAATCCAAAATGAACCCATACATGTTCAAATAATAGTTTTGTAGTTTGTTCAGTTGTAATCTGTTTATTACAAGGTATCAAAATACACATTTTATTGAACCTATCCACAACAACATATATATAATCATGACCCTTCCTATATTTATGCAGTCCTCCAATAAAATCCATGGAAACGCTTTCCCAACGGTGAGAAGGAACTGGTAATGGAGTGTACAAGCCTAGTTTTCTATTGTTGGGCTTGTTTTTAGCACACATAGTAAACCCTCTTACATATCTAGAAATTGTCTCATTCATTTTTCGCCAATAACAAAATATTTGCAGTTGTGTATCTATTTTACTTACCGCAAAGTGACCTAATATTAGAGAAGTGTGTGCTTCTCGAATTATCTTTACTCTTCCATTTTTTGGAATTCATAACTTCCCACAATGATATAAGAGTCGGTCCTTTACATGATAATCCAATTCTTCTACTCGTGTGCCTTGACTTAAAGTTTCATACACATCTTTAAAGTCTACATCTTGAGCATATTGTTCAATGTAACTCTCATGTAACACATAATTATGCTTAAGTATAGTAGATGCATTTATAATGGGTTTAGATAACATGTCTGCAACTTTATTATGTATGCCCTTTTTATATCTAATGACTAAATGAAACTTTTGTAGAAAACCCATCCATCTATGGTGTCTTGATTGCTGCAACTTAGTTTGGGAGTGTAGATATTGAAGTGGTTGATGATCATTATGTATTATTGTCTCTTTGCCCATTAAGTAATGTTTCCACTTTTTCACACTCTGTACTAATGCATACATTTCTTTATCATATGTAGGATATTTAACTACTGCAAATTAAATGTCTCAGAATGATAACATATGGGCTTACCGTGTTGTGTCAACACTGCTCCCATGGCATAGTCACTAGCATCTGTTTGGATCCCAAATGGTCTTTGAAGATCAGGCAGTGCTAGTACAGGTGCTATACTAATCTTTTCTTTCAAGGTGTTGAAGGCTTTCTACTGTTTGCCTCTCCACTGAAACACCTTGTTCAATCCTGTTAAAGCATGTAAGGGAGTTGTAATTGAGGAAAAGTTAGAAATAAACTTCCTCCAATATTGTGCTACTCCTAAGAAGCTTCTAACTTGTAGCAAATTTGGGTTTAGGCCAATTTACAATGATTGCCACCTTAGAGGGATCTATTTTCAATTCACCACCCCCTACTATATGACCCAAATAATTCAGATATCTTTTGCCAAATTCACATTTTGAGAGTTTAACATGAAGTTTTTCTCTTTTCAAAACATCTAGTGTTTGCTTAACATGCTTTAAGTGTTCTTCCCACATTTTGCTAACTATCAGAATGTCTTCCAGATACACAATAACAAAATCATCAAGAAAAGGTCTGAGTACATCATTCATTAATCTCATGAAAGTAGCAAGAGCATTAGTTAAGCCAAAAGGCATAACCAGCCACCCATACAATCCCTTCTTTGTTTTGAAAGCAGTCTTCCATGCATCTTGTTCTGCAACTCTGACCTGATGGTATCCACTATGCAAGTCTAGCTTGGAGAATTAAAGAGCTTCTTTCAATTGATCTAAGAGATTATCTATGCTAGGAAGGGGATAATGATTTTTTATTGTTATCTTATTCAGTGCTCGGTAATCAATGCAGATTGTCCACGAGCCATCTTTCTTTCTCACCAAAATGATTGGTGACCCACATGGTGATGTGCTAGGTCTGATGAACCCCTTCTCAAGCAACTCTTGCACCTGCTTCTTGATTGCAACATTCTCTAAAGCAGATAACTTGTACATTCCAATGTTAGGCAATGGAGCATCTTGCTGCAAAAGTATCATGCACTATTTCCTTTTTGGGTGGCAGACCTTTAGGTTCTTGAAACAAGATATCATACTCTGAAATAACCTTTTCTAAATCAGCTTGTTGTTCAGCATTACAGCCTTCAAATACATTGGTTTTATCAGGTTTCTTTTCCTTTACAACCATCAGTAAGAATTGTTTGCATGAATTTATCATTCGTTTCATATGCCCTGAGTTTATGAGAGTATAATTATTCTTGAGCTTATGAGCTCTTACAAAGTATTCAATTCCATCTTTAACGAGTAGATACTTGTTCTCAGCTCTATAGAAAATAGATTTTCTGTCATACAAGTAAGGACTTCCTAAAATAATTCCACATATATCCAAAGGAATTATGTCTAACTCAACCTCATCTACAAATGCTGACCCAAAAGAAAACTTGAATTTGCATTGTCTAGTCACTTGTAGTTGTGCTTTATCATTTAACCATCCTGATGGGTATGGTTTCTTGTGAGGTGTAGTCAGTAATCCCAATTTCTTTACAATTGCTTCAAAAATTAAATTTACTTGTGAGCCACTATCAAACAAAGTATCAATATTTTGATGTTTGGAAATAACTCAAATATTGAAAAGCTCATGCCATTTTTTCTCATTTTCTTCATCAATAGTAGATTGTGCAGAATTACTAGTAGATGCTTCAAAATTCTTACCTTTTATACCTGTGGCTGCAATGGTTGTTTCATCTCCCAAGTCTGACACCAAATCTTTCTAAATAGCTGCAGCAGTCTTCTTCTTCTTGCCCTCGAACTTCTTAGGTCTCAGCTTTGGATGCAGAATCCAACAGTGCTCATCATCATGCCCATACTTCTTACAGTGAGTGCACAAAGACTTGTTTTTCTGTGCAGTGTTGGCCTTCCTTGCTTTCCATTTCTGTTTTCCTTTCTCCTTATTCTTGCTTGTAGTGGGTTGGGATGATCCCCCAACTTCTGGATTTCCATTCTTTCCTCTAGCTTCTAGATGAGTAGCTTGAACAAATACCTCATCTATACTAGTGGGATTAAATATGAGGATAGTGTGCCTCATCTAGCTGTGTAGACCACCGATGTACTTCAACAGAGTCTCAGGTGAGTCTAGTGAAATTCCTAGAATCAATGCTCTCTTCCTAAATTCTTGGGTGTAACCTTGTACACTTTTCCCTTTCAATTGTCGAAGAGTTTTCCATCTCATCATGGCTTGTTGCATGTAGGCCAATGGATAGAACTGCTTTTTGATTGCAGAAACAAATTCACTCCAGACAGAAATTGTTTTACCATGTCTCTTCATGTCAGCTTGGGTCCTGCCTTCCCACCAAACCAAGGCAGTGGCTCCAAGGCGTAGGCTTGCCAGCTGAATCTTGCTCTTGTCTGAATCAATACTCTGCACTCTGCAATAAACATCATTTGTCTAATCCAATTTTCCGGCTTTTTTGCATTCAACTCTCCATCATATATAGGTAAATCAAATTTAACATCTAGTTTAATCAAAGATGTCTTCTTTTTATGTTCAGGGCTATTAGGAGGTGTGAGAAAGCCTTCCTCTTTCCCTTTGCCATTTGAGTGGTCGTGGAGGAGAGACTCTTCTTCTCCTTTATCTTGTTTGGAGCCTGATGAGTCTTCATCTTTATGTTTTCTAAAGTCCTTGTACATTTCCTCTACCATGGACCTTATGGCTAGGAAACTATCTATGAATTCAGGGTCTGGCCCCATAGAACCTTCCTCTGACATTGTCTTCCGAGGATAGACTCTCCCAATTTCAGGATTAGCTTTGACCAACTCTCTTTCTCCTAATTTGAGCTTTGATCTAGTTAGCATTCAACAGCTAAATCCAACACAAGCTTGTCTAACCTTAACAACCTAAAGCTCTGATACCACTTGATTTGATAATCACACGTGAGTGATCTCAGTTAATTAATTAATTAATTTAGGTATTACGGACTCATGTGCTAGTGCGTGTCTATGTTATCTTAGGCAACAGATCGATAAGATTGCAAAATACACAGGCACTAGAAAATAGTAAGAGAAACACAGTAAGAAAATACAAAAACACAACAATTTAATAAGGGGTTCACCTAATCCTCCATGTGTGTGTCTAACAACATCTACTATACTTAAGCATAACTCAGTAATGCATGAAAGCTACATTGAACAATATGATCAACATATAGATTTTAAAGATGTATATGCAACTTTATGTCATGGAAAAAAAGTAGAAGAATTGGATTATTATGTTAAGGACCAACTCTTGTATCATTTGGGAAAGCTATGCGTTCCACAAACTGAAAGAGCCAACATAATTAGGAAAGCACATACTTCTCTGATATCAGGTCATTTTTGTGTAAGTAAAACAGTTGCATAGTGGCAAAGATTCTGCTATTGGCCAAAAATGCATGAAACAATTTCTAGATACATTAAAGAGTGTACTATGTGTGCTAAAAGCAAGTCCAACAATAGAAAAATAGGCTTGTACACTCCACTTCCAGTTCCTTCTCATCCTTGGGAAAGTGTTTCCATGGACTTTGTTGGGGGATTTCCAAAATCTAGAAAAGGTCATGACTACTTATATGTTATTGTGGACAGGTTCAGCAAAATGTGTATTTCAATACCTTGTAGCAAGCATATTATAGTTGAACAAACAACGAAGTTGTTCTTTCACCATGTCTGGGTGCATTTTGGGTTACCCACTTCCATAGTATCTGATCGAGACTCCCGATTTGTTGGGAAGTTTTGGTCAAGTTTGTGGGAATTGATGGACACTAGACTAAAGAAAAGCACAACCTTTCATCCACAAACAGATGGCCAAACATAGGTGGTCAATAGGACAATGATCCAGTTGCTCAGGAGTTATTGCAGCAAGCATCCCAAGCTTTGGGATGAACACTTATGTTATGTACAACATGCTTACAACTATGCCAAGCATTCTTCTACATAGAGATTTCCTTTTGAGACTTGTTTGTTTTATACCAAGGTCACCCTTGGATTTTGTCTTTGAAAAGACATAGCAGTTGATGGACACACCGTTGTGGACAAAGCAACCAGGTTCATTGAACAAATCCAAGAAATTCACCAGGTAGTGCAGGAACAGATGGAGAAGATCCAAGCCAAGTACAAGGCAAGGCATGATAAGCATCGGATGGAGCATAGCTTCCAAGTTGGTGATCAAGACTGGTTGTATATCAGCAACGACAAAATGCAAGGTGAAGGGGAGAAGCTGAAGCCAATAAGGTATGGGCCTTTCAAGATACTTGAGAAAATTGGTGAGAACGCTTTCCGCCTTGATTTGCCAACTTACATGCACATCTATTCAGTGGTAAATGCAAAAAATTTAAGATTGTTTGAACCTTCATTAATTGAAGACCCCGAAGAGCAAAGTCAATTGCCTTCTATTGATGATCTATTGCCTGAATATCTCAATGAGTTGCAGGAAGATACAGTTTTGGACAGGAAGGTGAGAACCATGCATAGAGGGGATGTTGAGTACCTAAGAATTGGACTTAAAGGCTCAAAACCCAGCAGTGCAAATTGGATAGAGATTGGGCAAGTGAGGAAGCTATATCCTCACTTAAGCTATACTTGAAAACCAACTTTTGGTGGTCCAAAAACCTTTTCAGTGGGAAGGCGTGATCCAAATGGATACTAGAATAATCTTGAAGTCTTCAAAATCTCTTAAAATAGCTTAAAAGACCAAAACAATCGCATGAGAAAACCTTTTAAAAAGGCGGAAAAACACTATCGGGAGGCGAAAAACACAAGAAAACAAGGAAAACAAGCTTATCGGAGGCTTGAACAGTGAATGCATAGGAGCCGTCTGATATGGCTGATCAACGGTCCAGATTCGATTGGAAAATCACAATCAGTGGTGGTAATCAGCGGATATTGGCGCAGACCATACAAATGTTGTGAAAAAACGATTAGCGGGGTCAACAAGGACCGTCGATCAAGTGCACAGATCGACGGCCCATGTTGCATCGCAATATTGCAATCGACAAATAGAAAGGAATGGAGGCTTCTATCTATCTATCTATATATATATATATATATATTATAGATGCAATGCGATAGCCGGACCCGACTAGGATATAGGCGCTATTTCATAAGATTTGAAATCCGTTAAACGCAATTTTTAATGTATTTTCATATATTTCATTATTAAACGAAATACAAAGGGAAAGTGTTGATGCAATAAAACCTGGACCCAAAGGGGTTTTGGAATGAAAATACATAATATTTGAAATCCATCGTAAGCCAATTTTGCGATATTTTCACAGTTTTAATGTCTTTCTAAAATACAAAGGGAAACCTTGGAACAAGGCCGAAGCGACTTGTGATATCTATTGAGGGTAGACCCGATAGGAGAATAGAACGGATTTAAGGACTTTTGAAGTCCGTTAAATAATGTTTTTGGCAGATTTTCATAGTTTGAATGCATTTTTCTGTGTTAACAGAAAGCAACTATTTCAGGGATTTCAAAGGCTTGATGCGCTCATCCATTGCAGAATAGGTGGCCAACTCCCCTTAGTGCGTTATGCAATGATTGTTTAACGCTAGAAGAGGGATTCGAGTGGACAGAGGTTAGGAAGATAAAAAGCCAAGGAGGAGAAATGAACAGACATCACAAATTGGCTTTAAAGCCATAGAAAATGTTGACAATAATACTGAGAGGGTGGGTGAATCAGTATTATCTAATTCTTTTACCAAATCTTCCTTATTTATACTTTGACTTATTTTTGTATACCAATACCATAAATAATGAGCATGAACAAGAAAATCAGACAGTCACATCAAAGAAAACCAGATATAAGGTGGAAACCCAATGTGGGTGAAAACCACCTGCTACAATATGTCTCTATCTTCTTTCAAATTAGAAACTCCTTTTACAATGGTCTTGTACTGGTGCAGTCCTTTACCAGTACGCAGGCTGCAACCTGCAGAGAGCTACAACTCTCTCTCGTTTTCCAGTCTCTCCTGGAAGGGAGCTACAACCCCCTACTTCTTTTCAAGAACCACTTTTCATAAATTTTCAAACTGGATCCATATACATCAAATGATTATCAAGTACATGTAATTTATACAGTCAGCTGTAATAACCAGATCAATAATAACAGAACAGAACCCAGAACACTTTATCAACAGAAAAATTCAACCAACAGAAGATCTTAACACAGATACGCAGGTTTTCCTTTTACTGGCCTGCGTTGCTACGCACTGCACCCTCTGCCTCTCTGCGTATACCCGCAGAGTTCCTTCTGCTGTACTGTGTGTCCACGCAATGCTCCTTTCACTGATCTGCATACAGTACGCACTCAAATGTATTATCGCGCCGCGTACTGCAAGGTAGGCACGCACCCAGAAGAACTAACGCACCGCGTACTGTCACCGTAGGTACGCACCCAAAAACACTGTTGCGCCGCGTACTTAAACAACAAGCACGCACCTGAAGCACTGACGCGCTGCGTACCCACGCACTTCACCTTTCTCGTCTCTGCGTACCCACGCGCTGCACCTTCGCCTCTTCTGCGTACCCACGCACTGACCCTTTGTTGCCTCTGCGTACCCACGCACTGCCACTGTTGATCACCTGCGCACCTCTGATTAGGGCCAAAATACAATCAGATACTCAGATCTGATCTTGCGCTCGAGAAATCACCCTTCACAGATTCGCTTTCAACTTCTCTTCTATAGATTAATCGTTTTAAACCGAAAACCCAATAGATAAGATCTTTAAGATATTCAATACTCAAAAGATACTCAAGCCAAATGATCTCCTTAGCTTTATATAGGCATGTTCTTCCTCAAATCAAGGATCATGGGGCTCAATAATAATAATAAAATAAACAATACCACGGGCCAAAACCATGATAACACAATACCGTTGGCTAAATACCATGAGAAACCCCACGTGTGGGCGCTTAACTGCCTTGGAATGTGTGCACTGGGGTACACACCCCATGAATGGGTGACCCGCGTATTTGGATGCGGTCCCTGCACGGCATACCTGCGGGTACGCACCTCCTGAACTGTTCTCCTGCGTACTTCTTTATTTTCATCAAAATGAGAGCCATGCCATGGGTGTTGCCATCAAGTACAACATCTGAAATCATACCAGAACCATAATGCCAACAATCTCCCCCTTTGGACTTGATGGCAACCTCAAAATCTTCAGCTTCATTCTCCCCCTTTGACATCAAGGGCAAAGGGTTATGCTCCCCCTAAGAATATGCTCTCCCAGATCTGTAAAGAACCATAATCCACCATGAAAGAAATAGAGACATATTGCAGCAACATTCAGACCAGCATCCATGATCTCCTCCATAATGCCAACAATGCATTATGTGCTCCCCCTGAACCTGTGCGGACAACCATCAAAAGAGATTCAACAAGATGATGCATCAACAACCCCCAGTTGTTGCCTGAGGTATTCAAAGGCCTCCCTGGGCAATGGTTTGGTAAGAATATCAGCAACTTGTTCCTTAGAAGGAACATACTCCAACTTGACCTTTTGTTCAAGAACTTGTTCCCGAAGAAAATGGTATTTGATCGGTATATGCTTTGTCTTCGAATGCATGACTGGATTCTTTGAAATGCTGATTGCACTTGTGTTATCACATAAGATAGAGATAGGTGGAGTACAAGTGATCTGAAAATCCTGCAAGGTCTGCATCATCCAAAGGAGTTGAGTGCAGCAATATGCAGCAGCAACATATTCTGCTTCAGCTGTAGATAAGGCAATCGAACTCTATTTCTTGCTGAACCAAGATACTAATCTTGAACCCATAAAGAACGCACCACCACTTGTGCTCTTCCTGTCATCCACGCTTCCGGCCCAATCTGCATCTGTATAAGCATGAAGTGTGAGATCTGTATCTCTAGGATACCATAAGCCATAATTGTGTCCCTTGAAGATATTTGAAAATTCTCTTCACTGCCTGAAGATGCGTCTCCTTTGGATTTGCCTGAAATCTTCCAACTATTCCTACTACATGCATGATGTCCGG
>APFE031630554.1:34084-55104 GCA_000404065.3 Pinus taeda | reverse complement strand
AATTTAAAGATGGAACACATCTATTTTAATTATTACAAATATATTGATTACAATTGAGCCACATGTGCCCTATACTGGGCTATCTCGCACAAAAAGTGAATCGAGTGAGGGGAAATATTACATAAATATAATATTACAATATTATATGTTACCTAATATTTATAACCACCCCCACCTATAATTAAAATGTAATATTATTAAATTTACCTAATCATACCCCACCCTAAATATTACATTCTACTCAATATTTCCCATCGCTCCTAATTTTATAGTTGAGTTTGTTTACTTTTAAATTACAAATATAAAGAAAAATCACAATAAGAAGTGGACACGTTGAGGGGAAATATTGGGTAAAATGTAATATTATAGTATTATATTTTATCCAATATAACTTAGTAAAAAGTGGATGGAGGCATGAAAAAATATTAAATAAAATGTAATAATTAGATTTTTCCTAATATTAAAGTGGATGGAAGTGGGAAAAATATTAGATAAAATGTAATAATTACATTTTCCCTAATATTTCCCCACCTCTACCCCAGTGATTTGCATGAAGAAGTTATACTAGGAGATTTCCTGACTAATGTCATCTTGTCATGAGTGAATTTCATCTACAAGTATTGTATCTTGACATGACAATATGATGCTCAAGGAGGATGCCAAGGAGATCATGCAAGAAAACACTTATGAAGCTGAAGAGACAAAGAGACTATAAAGTAATGTGCATGTGGTCTATGCACTATCCATTATCCATTATCATAATTATCAGTGGAACAAGCATTCATAATGGACCACTGTTCATAATTCTCCCAATATGCAGAGTTGGTTCAGGGGCCACCAAAAGGAAAATTAGGTTCCTCCTCTGAGATTATAGTTGAAATGACTAACATTGGCTTAGAAAATTTGTTGTTAAGTAGATCTCTACGGGCTCTATTTTCTGGAAGGCCCTTATGTACCCCTTTACTTTCCTCTTCAATTAGTTAGCCTGGAAAGTTGGGGATGGAAAACAAGTGATTCTTGGTAAGGACCCCATTGTAAGACAAGCTAGATGCTATAAATTATCTCAAGAGTTGGTAAGTATCCTAAACTATAAAGGTTATTTTTTTCTAGACCTAAAAGAGAATTATATTTTAATTAGAAAATTAGGTTCCTTCTCTAGATTAGGTTCCTCCTCTAATATTTGTAGTTGATTTTCTTAGAAAAGTTGTTGTTAAGTCGATCTCCAAGGGCTCTATTGTTTGGAAGGCCCTTATGGACTCCTTTACTTTCCTCTTCAATTGGTTATCCTAGAAAGTTAGGGATGAAAAACAAGTGATCCTTGGTAAGGACCCCATTGTAGGAGGAACTAGTTATTATAAATTATCTCAAGAGATGGTAAGTATCCTAAACTCTATAGGTTATTTTTTTGTAAACAAGGTCATGAAAATGGAGTCCACACATTTATATATTGGTTACTAGATAGCTCTTATTGTTTTGTTGTTAGTCAATAATTATCCATTATCATAATAGTGGTGGTTCAATCTTTCTTAGGTAAGATAAATTTCTAAGTTAAGCAATGAAGTAACACCAAATGAACTAAGCTAGTAGCTAGGTTCATATGAATAGTGGTTGATTATGATCCATAATTTAACTCATTAGTTCATTAATTATCCTTTATAGTCTAAATCGATTGTCATGGATAATTATTGACTATTATGATAACGGTCAATATTTATCCATTAGTTCTTCATCCATTATCATGGTCTAAATTTAAGATAATAGTTTGAAGTATGATTATCGAGATGTTTACAAAATAATTAATCAACATAGAATGAAGTTGGATGAATCAATAGAGGATTTTTCCAATAGATTTCTTAATCTGTGTTGAGTTTCTTGAAGAATATATGGATTGGGATTTCTTTAAAAAAAATTCTCAACACTTATTTCAAATCTCCTTTAAACAATCTGAATATGAATCCTTGGTTAATAGTGCTCTCCCAACATTTATTAATCATGAGACACCTCCAATCTCATAGAAGGAACCTAGTGTTCCTTTTGTCCCTTGTCCTCCTCCATTTTCATTTCCTAACAAGGTTTTCTCTAGTGCTACTATTCAAGTTGAGAAGCCCTAAAATCAAATTTTTGGTCCATTCGTCCCATCCTCATTGTATCTCTTTGCATGAGAAAAATTTGAATGTTCTAATAAATACATGGAGCCTAAGGTGAACATTGATCCCTTGATTCCTCAATATCACCGAAATTTTGAATTTGATACCATGGAAATTAGTATTTATTTAGGGGATACATGTCATCCTCTATCATCTGCATCTTATGACCCTTTATACCTTGATCAACTTGATCAATCTATTCCACTAGCTAGTTCTTCAGATACTTTTGATTTTCAATTTGCTCGTCAAAATTGTGATCAGTTACAAGGTGGTCACATTCCACAAGTAAGGGAATAGGAGTGTGAAGATGATCTTAATCTCTCTTTTCTCTTTCAAAATCCTTCAAGTCAAGATGATGTTCCTCCATTTCTAGCTATTTAGAATATGATGATCTCAATAGTCAATCAAATGAAACCAAGATGTCTAATCAATCTAAAGCCTTTAGGAACCATCATCTTGATAAAAATGGTCTCACTAATGTATATGGTGATGAATTCCCAACTAAATTAACTGATTTCTTGATTCCTAAGGAAAACCTCAATCTCAAAGGTTTACATCTAGAACTTGAACTGGTCAAAGAAGATTCCCTTATGGAAATTTCTTCTTCAACTCATTGTCCCTTGTATCCTACTTCTTGTAATGAATTAACGTGTAATGAAAATATACGATGCTTCGAATTCACAATCTATTGAGTTTAATTTTGAATTGACAAAAGACAGTGACGTCATCCATGATAAAGAAGAAAGTAATCAAATCATCAAACATCCATCCCATGCTTTGCAAATTCTAGTCTTACATTAGGATGATTCTTTAGTTTAGGTAACTCATGAGATTCCTGAGATCTATACATCCTTAGATACACAATCAAAAGAATCTTATGCCGAGTAATTTGTTTGTTGTAGTTTTAAAATCTGATCAAGTCAGTGATGCAAATGGTTGTCATTCGGATAATGATGATATTTCTATATCCGATAGTAGTTATCCATGTGCAATTATGATCTCACCCAGCTCTCACATTGTGATTACTCAACATATAAAAGTTCTGATACTTGTCAAGGAGTAGACGCAATTCAACTCTAGTTGATGGTTATGACGTGTTCTCGCGATATTGGTGAGTATCTTGAACTCGATCAAATCTATATTTTCTCGCATAATTATTTTTTCTGCATTGTTTCAATCGATGTAAACTCCTTGAATTTTTTTTTATCATTCCTAAGTTAATTTTCTTAATGTTCAAGATCTAATTTCTGATCAAATAGAGGATTTTTTTCTAGTTAATTCATCTTCATGTAAACCTCGTGCATTGAACTCAAAATTGGAACGTATGTCTATCATGGATGCATGGAACTATGAAGTGTGGATGCACAAAACTATGAAGCCTATCTTTCTTATTGTCATGAAAATTTTTATCATTGGTCAAAAGCTTCATATTTGTCAGATACTTATGTAAATAATCAACTCCTTGTCTTTCTTGTGAATATTATGATGCTAATCATTTTTGTTCTAGAAGAAGTTATCCTCTAGAGTGTGGGTGAATGCTTGAGTTATCTGGTGAATCAAATTCTTCATCATGGTAGATTAATTTCCCAAGTTGATACAAAAGTTGAATTTGTTCAACAGATTGTGACCCATTGTATCTTGACTCGTTTCTTGTATTTTCTATACTAGCATTCTTCTAATTTTCATTATGTTGGTTTAGATTGAAATCAGATACAAGATAGTGATATTTTGTACCAAACATGCAAGGGGGGTGACGTTATCATTCGAAGCATTTATGAAACTGCTCAAATCGATTATATCTATTTTCATATAACAAAGAATCTTATGCCCTAACTGGTCCATCTGATCATAGAATTAAGTCTATTAGATGTCATGCAACTAATCATTTTCCCACTAGTATATCTAATGATAGTTGTTTTACATCAATTGACCCTAATGAACCAATTGATCTTTATGGTTTATCATTTCACTATTCAGATACTTTTCAAGTAGTTGAGGCACTTCAACCTTTGTTGATGGTTATGTTAAGCTCTCATGATCTTGACAAGGCTCCTGAATAAGATTAGATCAATTTTCTTTCACATGATTCTCTTTATAGTTCAATTGAGTTAATTGAAAGTTCTTTTTCCCAAAAATTTCAAATCTCTCAAAAGATTTGTTTTGAATTCCATGATTGAATCTATAATTGGATGGAAACTTCTTACTTAGCAAGCTCTGTATCTAATAATAAGTCTCGATCTTTCATTATGTTTGCTAAGAATGAGAATACAAACAAAGGTACATTCACGAGAATATTTTGAGGTTTGTATGATTGTTGTTCTAATCTAAAAGGTAAGGTTGCAGGTTGGTTAAGGTTAGTCGGTATGGCACATATTTATACCTTTAGGAAATACCTTGTATCTCTTGTGAAAATTATTCACGATCATATCTTTACTTTTGCACATTGTTTTACATTTTTTTATTACTCGTATTTTTTGCTTACAGATCGGGAGTAGCTTCTATGGCTACATTGGAAATTTCACTATACTTAACCCTGACATTTTAGCCGGTTACATTAGGAGTAGGTCTAGTTGCATTTTAGTTTTCTTTTGCATTGCATTCACCTTCTATTATGCCCTACAGCTAGTTTGTGCATTTGTTTTGTCTCTTGCTTCCCATCTTGCATGTTGTTGTTCTTTTAACTCTTGTGTTCACTTTATTCTTTTGTTTTTATCTTTCTTGTTTTGTCATGTATTTTCTTTTGGGTTTTGTTCAATAAGACGATGCATGGAAATTGTTCTTGCTTGGCTCAAGAGAACAATGTGGCAAAGTTTTGAAAAGGCACTTATGACAATGAAGAATGCTTGGCTAATTCGTTATCCTCTTCTTTGTTCGATTTACATATCTTTAAAGTTGATGATGTCTAGATGGAAAATATGATTTATTCAAGATAGAAAGCCATAAGCAAAACCATGATGCCCAATTATGGCCACAACCCTAAACATTTTCCCCAAAAACTATGGGGAGCCTCCATTAAATATGGTTAATGTTATGCTTAATTTACTTCGTTTTTCTTTGAGTGTTTTCGATTTGTTTCCACTTTATTCTTAAAATCTTCATTGCCTCCATATTTTTATAGTTTTTCAATGATGTGAAATAAACATAATTCTTAAAAAAAATTATACAAAATCAATACTAATAAATAATAATGTTAACTTTAGAAAACATAAACATATTTAATTATTTTACCTGCAAAACACTAGTTGTAAATATTTAAAAATATATTGTAATTAAATGATATATATCTTACCATATAATTATATAAATTGTTAATATGTAACATATATCCATCTGGTAAAATATACCATGTATTGTAAGTCAAATGTAGAAAGAAGAAACAAGACACATAATATATGTGTATAATATTATTATATAACAAAACATAAAACAAAAACAAACGTTTATAAACTCTATTGTATATAAATTATTGCAAATATTAAATTATGACTTACGTAAATAATAAACTAACCTAATTACGATATTAACATTGTTAAGCATATGAAGTAGCGTTACAGGTTTGATCGACTTTTACATCATTAATGGCTCTCCTGGGAATTTCAGATATTATTAATTATTTTCAATAGTGTCGTGAATATACGTAGAAGGAAGCTTTTAATTTCATTCGCATAAATATTTCCAAGTCGTATCTCAACAAAATAACATGGTTTTTGCAACCATATCCAATTCATATCAGCATTCTGTGATAACTGTAGAGCTCCGAATTATCTTGTTTATATACCCATAGTGGGGCCCATAGCGCTTTAACATACGAACTACGGATAAGCGAAATTGAAGTTGTGGATAATACGGCCGCAGAATGAACCTGCAGATGCCCAATTTAGTTACTTGGTTTTCTGGGCTGTCCATCATTCAACAAATTTTGTCTATCTAATTCCTAAAGGAAATGGAATAATAAAATGCTTTGTAATGTATAAAAAAGAGCGTATTCTGTGAGAGACGGGGAGAGGATAGGTGGAAGGTAGAAGCTACCATGGCACTATTATTACATTTGTTTTGTAGGTTGCATAAAATGAGAATTCTAGACTGGGATTTCATTCATCTGCATTATTGTAATTCATCATTCATCTGCATTATTGTAATTCACTGTAGAATATTTGAAGTTATAAGGGAACTCTGTTACACTTGAAAGAAACAGAACATACCAAGAACTCAATAAATCACAGGTATAACTGTTGAATTACACAAACAAGCAAGAAAACCGAGAGTGGATACCAAAAACTGAAGGCCATTACCTCAATTAAATAAATAACTTTCTAGGTGGTGCTGCCCCTGTGCATTCGAATCGGTGTTGGCCTTTCAAATTTGACGAGATGAGGGAGGAAGACTACTTAGAAATGATTATTTTTGCGTTCTCCCTCTTAATTATTTCACCCCAAAAAACCAAAATTTTGCTATTACATTAAAATTTGGTTACATCATACATAACTTTATGTTTTACTTGAGTTTCAAACAATTATTTTCCCAATGGTTTTGTGAATATGTGTGCAAACTGATATTCTAATGTGCACAACTCCATACATATTTCATTATTGCTTACTAATTCTCAAATAAAATGATAGCTAGTATCAATATGTTTACTCTTCTTATGGGAAACATGATTTCTTGATAATGCATTACCAGATTTGTTGTCATAAAAAATCTGAGTTGGTTCTTTCTATTCATGCAACAACTCTTTCAAAATCATTTTCATCCACACAATTTGACATGTTGTTGTGGCTGCAACATACTCTGCTTCATCTAATGATAGAGTCATGATGGATTGCTTCACTGATGCCCATGAAACTGCACCTTAACCAAAACTGAACACATACACAAATCTGTTCTCATTGTCATCAATATTCCTTGCAAAATCACTACCTGCATATCCATTTAGTTTAAAATTTGAATCAGAAGTATACATGATACCATAATTTCTTGTTCCATCAACATATCTCAAAATCCTTTTTCCAACTAGAAAATGGGTACTTTTAGGGGACTCCATGAATCTGGGAATTAAACTTACAACAAACATTATATCTGGCTTTGTTGCAGTCAAATACATAAAGCTTCCAACCAATTGTTTAAACAAGGTTGGATCAATATTTGAACATTGATCATCTAACTGAGTTTTGTACCAATTGCAATTGGGGTTACATCTCGCTTAAAGTTTTCCATCTTGAACCTTTTCAATATTTCTTTTGCATACTTAGATTAACAAATGAAAATACCATCTTCACATTGAGTTACTTCATTGCCAAGAAAATATTTCATTAGGCCTAAATCAGTGATATCAGATTTTATTTTCATGTTTGTCTTAAAATCATCTATTGACAAATCTATAGTGAAAGTCAAATCATCAACATACAATCACACAATCAAAATTTTAATATGCTTTCCACTTTCCTTTTCAAAATGCTTCTGATTTATGTTTTAGAAGATAAACCCATTTTTTCGACTATAGTCATCAATAAAAGTTAAAAAATAGACATTACTAGCCAAAGAAGGTGTTTACATTGGTCCACATAAATCTGTGTGAACAATCTCCAATGGAGCTTTCACCCTACCCTATACTAAACTTGAGATACAAATTTATGTCTATTATGCTTTGCAAGTATACAACTTTTACATGAGCTCATTGGTTGTTGAATACTGGGTAACCCTTTCACCATTTGTTTCTTCTGCAATAAATCTAGACCACCAAAATATAAATGACCATATCTTAAATGCCATAACCAAGATTCATCCAAATTCTTAGTTTTATAAGCATTTAAGGAGGGAGACAATTCATTTCTCATTATAAGCAGAAACATCCTATTCTTTGCCATTTCTACTCTTGCTATCAGCATCTTGCTTGGATATTTGTCAATGATAGGACACACGTTATTCTTGAAGAACACTCTATACCTTTTCTCTATCAATTGTCCAATGTTCAACAATCACTCCTTTACCTTTAACACATACTTTAATACCACTACTCAACTTGACTTCAGACTGAATACTGGTGCCTAGATTGGAAAACAAATCTTTGTTTCCAGTAGCCGCTATCTAAAAACCAAATATAGTTTGAAAACTCTTGAGTCATGTTACAAGTCATAAACATTGGCTTCTGATTATCCTCAAATTCTTCATAATTATCTCGCGGATGTCTTTGATCAGCGATTTTGCCCCCTCTTCCTCTATTAATCGATCTTCCTCTGCCTCATCCTCTATTAAATTGAAGCTGAGTTTTGAAGGTATTCTCCAACCTGTTATCATCGTATCTTAACATCCTAGATTCATGTGCAATCAATGAACGAGTCAACTCTTCAATTTTCATTTGACTTGTGTCCTTGAACTCTTCTATGGATACAACAATCGCTTCAAATTTCTTTGGCAAGCTTCGAAGGAATTTCTCCATCACTCTCTTGTTTGAGAGGAATTCTCCATATTGTCTCAATTTATTAAAAATACTCATGACTTGAGTCATAAAATCATCCACAATTTCACTGTCTTTCATTTTCAAATTCTCGAAATCTCTTCTCAAATTCTACAACTTTGACATTCTTTACTTTAGCTACACCGTGATAACACGATTCAAGAGTGTCCCATGCCTTCGTTGAAGATTCTGCATTTGATACTTTTGAAAGTATCATGTCATCTAAGCCTTGTTGAATAAGGCCAAGAGATTTATTATCCTTCTTTCTATTCTCTCTCAACAACATTCGTTCAACATTTCTAAGAGTCATCTTTGTTTCCTCATTGGGATACCTATCATTAAAAATTCCCCAAAGATAATGAGAAAGTAACAATGTTCTCATTCGAATAAACCAAGAATCATAACTTTTCTCAGTTAAAATAGGAATTGAATAAGTAGTATTGGTATTTGACACCATCTCTCACAAATAATTGAAATCTTCAGATAAAATTTAAATTTTTTTTTACTCTATATTACTTTCAGTTCCTTTTAAAGGAAAAC
Source organism: Pinus taeda (assembly GCA_000404065.3). Taxonomy (NCBI): domain Eukaryota; kingdom Viridiplantae; phylum Streptophyta; class Pinopsida; order Pinales; family Pinaceae; genus Pinus; species Pinus taeda. Next base: position 45,963 of record APFE031630554.1, on the reverse strand, counting down.
AACAAAATGATGGAGATGACTTCCAAATACCCTTCCAATAACATTTGGCGACCTCTTTTAAAAAAATACTTTAAAACACCCTTTTATGTCTTTAAAATATATATACCCCCTTAGCAAACTTTTTATTTATACAACATATGAATCATTTTTCATAAACAAACTTCATAAGGATAAACTATGCTTTCAATATGACTTCAAACAATATTCCGTCTCAGATTTACAAAGGGATTTGAGAAAACCTTACCCACGTCACCTTTGCATGTTTGACCTTCAATGAATTGTGGAGGTCCCTTTTGAAATGAGACTTGTCACGCCCACATCTTGATTGCTTATGATGTAATGGATCCAAAGGATGTATGGAAAATCTCTTAATGTGACTGAACTCTCACCTTCAAGATTAAAAACTTCCACACATTGAATTTCAACAAAATTCGGTTTCGTTGGACATGTCACCAGATTCCAACCTATGACTCTAGTTCACCAAATTTCATACAAGCCTGTCCTGGTTCATTCGTGTGTTTGCCACACCACAAACCTGCTCGAATACTTTTGCATCTCGTCTGAATTCTTCCACCAAAATCCTCCATCTTCCAAGTTGATATTAATTGAAGGTGAGTAGACATATAACAGGAAACTACAAGGGGACGGGAATCTCCACGCAAAACAACACAACGACATTCTTCAAATAACGATACCTTTGAAATGGTAGAAATGTCAACCTCACAAAGGAATGGATTCAATATTTCTCAAAGCCTAAGCTCTAATACCAGATGAAAGAAACAAAACAAACCAAGAACTCCGTAAATCATAGCTTGCTACAACTACTGAATTACACAAACAAGCAAGAAAGTAGAGAGTGGATGATGTCCACCTCTCGTTGATCCCTTCTATTTATACCAAAAACTGAAGTCGGTTACATCAATTAAACAAATAATTTTCTAGGCGGTGTTGCCCCTCTGCATTCGAATCGGTTTTGGCCTTTCAAATTTGATGAGCTGAGGCGGTGTGATTAGGCAGCGGTGACTGTTTGGAGTTTGAAACGTCATGGCGGTGTGCGGTGACGAGGGAGGAAGATGACCTGAAATAATTATTCTTTCAATAATGTTGTCAAGTATTTCAAGGAGGTCAAGTCTTCAAGGCATTGTATATATGAGTCTTTAAAATTAATAATAATGAGTTTTCTTTTCTTTGCAGTATTGTAATCTAAATGCAAACTTATTATTATTTCTTTGATGTTTCTATTATCCTGATTTTACTTCTGCTAGAGTATTGTAACAAGTGCCATTAACACTATTGTTACCCATATTTGTTTAATGCTGGTCTTTGTTTCGTTTAAACTAACTTTTGCAAAACTGGATAGCGTTGTAATAAAAAATTATAATGAATTCATGGAGGCATGTTTGTAGTTGAAAATAACTATTTATTAATGGCTTTGAAACTTGTCTTTTCTTCCTTTATATTGGATCAAAATGAATTATTACTTTGTTCAATGTAAATATCATATTGAATTGACCTTGCAGGATTGAAGTTGAGTATATGAATGAAATATTTTGATAACTTTTTATTAAAATCATTTCATTGTATATATTTTGGAATAATTTATTAATAATCAAACTACTTTGATGGTTTACAAGTCATTTAATCTCACTTTCAATAATAGTCATATCTCGTCCTCTTTACATATTTTTCTCTTGATTAAAAGGAAGGCTTTCCTGCTTTTGGTCAAGATAGGTTCTGATTTTTTTTTGCTTAGTATTAGTTTGCATTTACATCAAGTTATTTTATTCTTTAAGCCTTCTTACATAGGGTAAAATACAATATGATCATCTCATCTAAATCAACATCATACAGATGATTCCATTCCCATAATTTTGTTAATCATATTCATCATATCTTACAAGAAAAATGAAGGACATCACTATGCATATTGTACATATTAATTAAGTTAAGTTAGAGTAAACCTAGGACATTCTTAGGACACGGGTAACTCGAGACCCATTGAACTAGTCAGGATTGTCATTTCAATGGAAAGAAGTCTAATTGGGACTTTGGAAAATCAATTCCCCTCATGTTGACCCATGACATTCAATTTCCCTCATGTTGAGCCAAGGACATTTCCAGGCTTCAACGTAACATGCCCTAGAAGGATGGCAATATATTACTATCTATGTAGAATTTCATTTTTACTAATTATGGCTCATGCTTTGGGTCATGATTTTAGTTCACCTGAACGTGTTAGAGGTTTTCTCAGGAAACCAATCTTGTCCTTGATTACATCAACATATGATGGTAAGAATTAAGTTTCTACTATCGATCATATTGTACAATTTATGATTAAATGTAATTATTTTAATATTATTAATGATAATGAGATCTCCAAGTTATTTTCTCTCACATTTAAAGGATGAGTTCAATGATGGTATAAAACATTTCTAGATAAATTTGTACATTTTGGGGAACATTTCATTGATATATATCTTTCAACACATCAGTGTTATGATTATGAAAAACTATGTTTAAAAATAGGAACTCTTTCAATGCATGAAGATGAGTCAATTGAAAAATTTTGTGATAGATTTAAATCTTTGTGTTTTAGATTTCACCTTGAATATTTTCCTTCAGAAGAGGATTTGTTACAATGTTTCCAATTTCTTGTTTCATATTCTTATAGACATAAGAACTCTAAGAAGAATGAACAAGATAGTATTGATGCTTTTATCAATCCTAAATGAATTGGAGAATTGTTCAAACTCTCAAACACTAGGGATTTCTGTTGTAAACCCTCAAATATCAAAAAATCATAATTCAAGTCCACCTCTAGAATTGGAGAATATATCTGAATATATATATATTATATATAATATATATCATCCTCAGGTAAGTCCAGTAAGAAGAACTAGACCTTAGGATTTGATTAATGAACATTGTGTTAGTCCTTCTTCAAAGGCAAACTCAATACTAATTCCTATTCCTTTAACATAAGATCTACCATCAAATCATACTACTTGTTATGTCTATGATGAAGAAAATCATATGGATGTATTTAATATGATATACTCTGGTGTTCACTACTTCTTGTACATGGACCTCTTCGCAGATCAGAGTACAACCAATATTGGTCATATAGATCTTTCTCTTAAAAACTTACCTTCAACCAATTCAAATTTCTTTGAGGATCATACATTTTGTGAGAAGGACTCTTTACCCATCCCTCCTTTTGTTGATTCTCTCGACTTAAATCAATCACATAATTCTCAAGAAAAGGAAGTCATATATGATAAAAAATTTGATAATAATTTCATAGAGCCACCTTCATCACAAAATTACTTTGATTTGGACCTATCAATGGATTCTTCATGTATTTTTCCTTTTCTTCCTATAGATAAATACAATTTTGCATGCACTAATGAATTGGATCTCCAATTTTATAATCTTATGGAAGTATATTTTGTAAAGGTTTCATATCCTCTTCTCAATATCAAATCTAATCATGTGAAGGAGTCTACTTATTATAGTTATCCCACTAAATTTGGTGAACATATAATAGATCATTCTAACACTAATACTCATTATCCATAGGCTTTGACATCTGAAGGTACAACATCCCTACAAAGCTAGTCATATTCCTCCCCTTGGGATACTCTTCAAGTAATGTCAAGTATTCATCCTTTTGAAATATACTTGGAGAAATCATTCCAAGAGAATACTCTTGTACATAAGTTGTTTTCTTTTAATTTGGTAAATATAGATGTACATAATTGTGTTCTTATTTCATGCAGCTTTAATCTATCACCTTTAATGACACATGTTATATCCTTGATTACGGGAATAGAGTTGATGGAATGGATCGAGTGCATATACTTAGTAGATTTTATTCTATAAGTTAATATTGTATTATAGTGTATATGTAGGATTAGACTTAGTTTTAGAATAGTTTGATTTGTGTGATGAATAAGGAAATCATGATAAAAATATATTTTTAATCATTATCAAGGTATACTTTCTTTTAAAAGACATATTTTTATCTCATGAAAGGATTCAAATATCTTAGTATAGCATCATAAACTAGTTTAAACATGATTGCATCATAGTTATGGTTTTGAAAAGCCTTATTAATTAGTATCTTAAAAGGCACTACTTATCAGTATCTCAATCCATTACATCATATATATTAATATTAGGTTGAGTTTTCAACTTTTTCTTATCTTGTTTATCTTCTCAAGTCTTAATGGCTTTGATTTTAATGCTTAGTTTTCCTTTGAATTTATATAAGGTTTTTATTATTGTTTGATTGTGTGTACTTAATTTTTATGATTTGATTTCATTTTGGGGATATCTTATTGATGAGACATCAATGGGTGATTGAAAGGAGTTTTAACTCGATATTTTTATGGGTTTTCGTTTACCTTAAAGGGATATATTCCTTGAATTCTTAGTCCTCTCACATTAACTATTTTCCTATAGAAAAACATTTATCTTTTCATGGTGTTAGGGAAACTAGCTTGAGTATAACTCAATGAATCCCCCCCATCCCACCACTTTATATCACAACCTCTGAACTAATAGTTGTAGGGAATGATAAGGAAGTCAAAATTTTATAAGTATTACATCTATTTCATTCAAAATTTTCTTGTACCTTCCCAACCCTTCACCCTACTACATAAACATAGATTGCATGAAATTTATCAAAAGGGTGACATAAAAGGGAAGAAAACATGGGAAGTTCAAGAAAACCTATTGGGGTTATGAACAAAGCTATCGCCAGTGGGGCTATGCTTGTGTAGTACCAAAACAACTTCATTTGGGTAGTGAACAAGCTTGATGGAAATGAAACGATGTCAAGTAAGGGAGATTATTTGTATTGGTGGATGTATATTTTCTTTAAACTTCCTATATGTACCTCTCATGTCACTCACATAAGGTAAAATTAAAACTAAATATTTCCCTAATAATTTGGATTCATGTTTTTAGACTCAATTTGTGTCAAGTACTTATCTTTTTGGAGCCTATATCACTTGATTTATTAATGTGGGGCCCATGGGAAATGTTTTGATGTTTGAAGACCTCATGAAATTCATCACTTCTTCCTTTTCATAAACTTAAACCCATTACCTTGTAAACCAAAGATAATTGTTTCTTCCCCATGAGTGGGTAATTGTTGTGGCCACAAACCCCCACATATTTTTTGCAAAATCTATGGGGACCCTCCATTACATTTTGTTAATTTTATCTTTAGCTTGCCTCACTTTAATTTGAGTTTTTATACTCGATTCAATTTTGTCTTCATTTGCTCCATGCTTCTTAGAGTTTTCCAACTACGTGAAATAAATATGATTCTTGAAACTATGAATCTCAAAAAAATGTATACATAATAAATACTAAAAAATAATAATGTTAAATTTAGAAAACATAAGCATATTTAATTATTTAATGTGAAAAACACTAATTGTAAATATTTAAAAATATATTTGTTGTCCTTGCTACAACACCCTCCAAAATATTTTCTATATTTAGATTTTGGAGCCTACCTCCCATTGTGTGAAGTGTCTCTTTTGGTCATCAAGTGTCATTTCATTTTTTAATACATGTTTCAAGTGTCCATGCCCATTCTTGAGTGGCATATGATCACTAAGAGTAACTATATCATACTTTTCATTCATAACACATTTTCTAGTCACAAAACGACACTTATGTGTTGCAACTGCACATTCTTTGCTTGTTTCACTTGGAGATTGTTTTTGAACTAGAGTTTTGTAGTATACTTATTAGTCTTGGGTCCCCCTTGAGTTGTATTGATGACTTGAGATGTATAATTCTTGATCATTCTCCTAACGCATTGTGTTTTTCCATGTTTTACCTTTCCATACTTAGTCATTTTTCTGGCCTTGAAACTCTTCCTTTGGGCTAGGAAGAGTGCATTTCACAATTCTAAATCATATAAGTGACCCTAATTATCAATTATAAATGTGCCTTGTTCCACCCTAAGCCTTGCCCCTCTCTCCCTCGCATTATGCAATTCTAATCAGCATGACCCCTATCCTTCCTGCTTACTCTTCCTCCTTATGCCAACCCTTCCCTTGTTTCCCAGTGTTTTGCAATGTACTCTTCTAGTTGGAAGTGATCTCCCTCCTTTTGTCTTGAAACTACACCTTGTGCCTTCCTTGTGGCCCTGGACTTCCTCCCTAATGCACGGTGTCATCCTAGTTAACAATCCCTACAACCTTACTTCTCGGTACTACGTCATGTTCTCACCTTGCCTCCCCCTCTTCCAAATTTGTGCATGGCACAGTCTTAGTGGTAAGTCCCTACCTCCCTATCTCCTGCAATTTTTATTTATGCCCAAAAGGCCCCTCTCACTCTCCCAAAAGGCCTCTCTCACTCTCCCTTGCACTTTTTTGGTCCACAATTAATACTTTGCATGAATCATAGTAGAGTAGGATATTTTTGAGCTAACATTTACTTTCCATGAGTGATCCTTACCTATAGGCGTTCTCAGTAAACATGGAAAAAAATGTTGAGGAGGTATGTCAAGAGAAGTTGTCCAAGTAAGCATTCTGAAGAAAAAGGAACAAATGCACTATTTTGTGAAAATTGAAGGAATGATGGATTGTGACGATCAAAGTTACGCATGAAGACTCCATAACCTCTCTAAAAATTTTGGAGGGTAGAAGGCAACTACAATGTAATATTTGTTACAAGTATTCAAGAAATAGTGGCAGTGTTATCATATCTCAAATAACTTCATGTTACAAGTCACCAGGTTCCAAGTTAGTAATGTCAATGGCTTGTCTTTTTGTTGCCGCATGATGATGTGGAAAATGAAGATGTAATTTTGAAAAATATTGTAAATGTAAATATGTGGAATTCTAAGAGTCTCATATGGAAAAAAGAGTCACTAGGAAAAGTCTAAAACTCTTGTAAAAGTCCTAAGGTCATATTAGAAGTCCAAGGGTCATGAGGTTAGTTCAAGATTCATGAGAGATATGAAAGGTCATCCATCTTGTTATAAACTTAAGCCTAATTACTCAAGAAAAATAATTTTCACCTTCGCTTCTCAAACTAGGCATTAGAGAGAAAATTGTTCTTTTGGGGAGCAAGTAGTGGCCTAATGCTCCAATATTGGAGCTAGTGGTGTCTCATTATAACGATGTATCTTGGATTTCAGAGATCTGTGGTTTGTGCTTTTGGAACTTTTTCTTAATAATAGAAGCTCATTTAGCAAACATACTTTCATGCATATATCATGAATGTTGTAAGACTATTATTTAGATATTTGTGGTAAGCGTTTATGTTCTTATGTACTATAGAAATTGAACTACTTATTTGGCTTTGGTGCTCATCTTATTGAATGTGTGTTGTATTTTCTTTAATGATCATTATGTCTATGTAAACTATTTTCTAGATGTTTAATTATTCTTTTATATGTATGTGCATGTATCTTTAATAGAATAATACTATTACTTTTCTTCTAAAGACTCAATTTTTCTTCCCTTCTAATGAAGATACATATTGCAATTGAAAATTTCACAAGGCTTGCTTCCTTACTCATTAGAAATTACATGCATGTTTCTCTCTTATGCTAACCATTTCATCTAAGGAAAATCTTTAATATAATGGTAGATAAGCCATATTCAGGATGGGGCTCCAATATCGAACAATGTGAGATCTAATTAGGACTTCATATAGGGGAGAACCCCTGTATTTTGGTTGTTTCCAATACCGTCAACATTCTAACACTAGAAGGAGGGAAGCCCTTTTATGACTCACAAGTCACCACGTTCTAAAAAGGAGCCTTTTGTGCAAGGAAATAATGATCTGAGTTCAACTCCAACTCAAATTCCTGAGAGAGGAGAGTCCTATCATCTAAGTTCAGAACATGCTTTTGAATTCACTTATCATTGAATTTGGAAAAATCAACCTATTACTCATCATTTTTCAAAAGCTCTTGGATTACTTCTTGTCACTACCATCCTTCTTCATAAGCAAATAAAGAAAGAAACAACTTGTTGTGGTGTATTGGTTTCTTTAATGGAAGATTTGGTTATCCAACCATTGTAGATTTAGTTGATTCTACTAAAAGAATACATCAACAATGGACCGTCCACCTATTGAGGAAAATATAAATAGAGACGAGTGTTGGCATTATGATGAATGTGTTGTACTTGATGGCAACCCACTTGTAACAAAACAACTCACTTGTATATGGGAACTAGATGACAGATATAAGATGTGATAACAAAAGAGATATCAGATGTGATAGAATGCATGACAGTTGTGTTTACAAATGTGACAAAATGTAGGGTAGTTTAGAAGTAATGTACAAAGAGAAACTCACTCAAATGAAAGATCACAGTACAACAGGTTAATAGCAAAGAATTACATATCAGACTACAAAGAATGAAGAAAAAGAGATATACGCAGGTTCACCTTGACCAAGCTCTGTATACATGTAGGTTCACTGTATACAAGTCATGTATACGTACACACGCACTTTCACAGAAAGAAAAACACGTATATGTTGGAAAACTAAACTTTTGGTCCATGGTATTTGGTCCAAGGTATTTTGACCCATGGTATTGGTCCAAGGTATTTGGTCTGAGGTATTGACCCTAGGTATTTGGTCCAAGGTACTAGTCCTAAGTGGTTTTGGTCCATGGTATTGAGAAAGGCCTAAAACTATATGAGGAGATGATCACTAGGCCAAAGTGTACAAGTATCGAATATCTGATGAAGTGTGAGATCTAGTATGCAGGTTATTGGCTTATGGTGCATTCCTGGATGAACCTTAGCAGTTGATGAGGGATTAGACCTAATGATGGCTCAAGATCATAAGACTTAAAATGAATTATCATTATGTGGTTTTGCTCATATATATTCTAGATTTGAATACTGACGCATGTATTGTTCTGTAAATGTTATGATCTAGGTATAACTAAAGTCTGGAATAGTTGTAAAATTACAAATTAACATTTACAGACGTATACGTTGGTTGGATTTGATAAAAGTGTGCACACACACTGGTTTGACACAGGGAAGTAGCGTATGCCAGAATGTTTCAATTTTTTTTGTTTACTATTACAAATTTCTGGGTTCTATTCTAGTGACAGTGTTCTGAATAATCAGATTTAGGAGTTTCAGTGATTGGTTTATGTACTTGATGATTGTATTGCATCTATGATGTTGTTAATGGGTCTAGTATGAAAATTGGATGAAATGTGGCCTTCAGATTAAGGTGTTGTATTCCAGGGGTATCCAGTCTGAAAATTTATGAAACGTGGTCCCTGGTAGAAGAGTGGAGTTTTCTGTAGGGTGGCACCTACGTACTAGTAAACATATTCGCTAGTACAAGAGCTAGGGGGGTTGTAGCTCCTGTTAGCACCTAAATTCGCCTTAAGCTGAAGGAAGGCAAAATTCAGGGTAACCACAAACCACGCTCAGTCTAGTAGCTAGCCCTACCAGAACAGGAGAGGGCTCTCTCCGAGTCACACTCAGTGAATAAGTAAACAAAATGGTCTGAGATGACTTACAGTGAAATATTGATCTTAGGCTAGTAAGTAAATATGGATATAAGAAGCAATTTTTTTTATGAATGACTGAGTTTCTCGGATGGTATGGGACCAACGGACAACAATGAGCAGAGAATTTAATACAAAGGCACAGATTACTTCATGAGGCAAGATAGGCGGAAACTCTAGCAATTTAGTTTGAAATAACGCGGAATGGAGAGATTGCTTAGGAGGGTGAAAAGGGCATAAGTACATGAATCCTTTTCAATAGAAGAAAAACACACATCGTGAAACTTTCCCACAGGCAGAGCAATAAAAATGAATTCTACCTTATCTTACTCAGAAAATTTCACCGGAAATGAATATGAATGAACTATGAAACATAACGAAATACATATGAAACATAAGGAAAAACACATTTTATACACTCACAACCACATGAATCTCATGAAACAGAGCTGTTGCCTTTCATTAATCCTCTGTCAAAATATACAATGAAGAAACAGAGTTTCTTTCCCACAGTCTCCCAGAAATTACAAGCCAACCAACCCTTTGCAAATGGTTTGCATACAATAAACAGACTATACCATGAGGAAATAGAGCAACCAAGAGTTGGGGAGTTTCTCAAATCATTACAAAATGTTGATGGAAAGCCAACCATTAGCTACAGGTGCAGCATTACAAAAATGACAAATGGCTTGGGTGACTGTTTGCCTTCCTTTGCCACTTGGATAGAAGCCAAAATCTTTAAACTTTGCCTTAGTTTCCAAAAAAAAGTGAAATTTAGATGAGCGGGCCCACTTGGAGAAAGTCGTGAATCAAAATGTCACAAACCGGAAGTGATTTGGCCTTTTTCTCTATATGCGCCGCACCCAATTCTATATGTGTCGCGCCAATTTGGAGGCTATTTTGAGGTACCTGCAGGAGTCCAAATTGTGCCCAAGTGTGCTTGTTGGATAGTCTGGCCTGTCTACTTTCCAACCCAAGTGGAATTTCTGAATTGGGTGCTCATTTGCCCCTCCAAATATTCATTCTCCCAAGACTGCTTCCTGCGTGTCAAAATAGGGGCAGAGAGGTCATTGTTTTGAGTGTTTTTTGACCTCCTGGAGACTCAAATCATGCCTAAATTTCTTGTCCATGCACCAGTAGTCGTGATTTTGCATGCTGAATCCAAATATGCAAGCCATTTGCAATTTGGAGCTCCCAATCCTAAGCGTCGCGCCAGTGGCGCAGTGCACAGGGAGAAAAAACCTGTGTTGTGACCAAAAATTTTCCATGTGACCAAAATTGCCCCAAATTTCTTGAAATTTGGGATGGAGGTTCTCTAAGAGGTATTATGCTGGGCCACAGAGGCTTCATCCAAGATTTGAAGCCGATCTTTCTCCTTTTGCCTCTTTTGTCTCTTTGTCGCTTTTCAATTTTGCCTTCAAGCTCCTTATCCGAGCCTTTGAACTCATGTTTTGTGCCCTATAATGATAAACCATCTGCTTTAGTATGGTTTTATCCCTGTCGGCCTTCTCCAGCAGTCTCTCAAGGTGGATGTTGATACGCTCGAGCCAAGACTCACGGTCATTGTTAATTTCTTATTCCAATGGAGTGAGCTCAATCCTCCTATGTTGGGCAGCTTGGCGATTCTCACGGATGCTTTGCAGCTCCATGATCTCATGCTATTCCTTAATATGTTTTTTCCTCTACTCCAAATACCTGATAATCCATTTGGCCCTCTCCAAATTGAGTGACAAGTCTTGGATCTCCGTTTTCTGCTCCTGGATGGTCCTCCTAAGTTTGGCACTCTCCACATCTGCATCATCATCCTGAATGAGGATGAAGTCGGCCTCCTGTTCACCTGATGGTCCCTCGTCATGCATGGGCCTCTTTCCCTTGTCCTGTACCTGTGTTTTCGATGTCGGACGCGAGGCCCCTTCCAACCTGGGTGGAGATAACACTCGCTTTGTTGCTGCAAACAAGTGCCTACTACCTCTCTGATATGTGATGAATACTGGCATAGTAGTGGTCTCATGGCAGTCATACTGATGAGAAGGACCACCTATCTCATGTTCCGCCTCTGATAATACCTGTGAAGTGCTGAAGAGGTCACGGGAGATGAAGTCCTCCCAAGCAATGCCCTGCAATCCCAACTGATGATCTACCAAAATCCGGATAAGAGCAAAGTGATAAACATTGTTAAGTTGTTACTAAGGGGTCTTATGCTACATGAAGGTGTTCATCCTCTCTATGTTCCTGCAAATGAAAAATGGGAGGTTCATCATCTGTACCCTAGTAAAGTGCATGAGCAACCTGATGTGATAGGCATATAGATGAGAGAACCTCCCCTCACAGCTGAAGTATTTCATGATCAATTTCATGAGTGGA